>PVIJ01002488.1:95206-159577 GCA_004024925.1 Scalopus aquaticus | reverse complement strand
TTAAATTGTTTCTTTGACTTGTTTCTTGTTTCTTGATGTGAGCTTGTAATGCTATATATTTTCCTCTTATTACTGCTTTTGCTGTGTCCCAGACGTTCTGGAAAGTTGTGTCCTCATTGTCATTCAGTTCCAGGTATTTTTTAATTTCTTCTTTGATCTCTTCGTTGATCCATTGGTTTTCCAGTAATGTGGGTTTCAGCCTCCATGAGGTAAGGAGGTTTCTTTTTTCCTTTCTATGATTTATTTCCAGTTTGACTCCTTTATGATCGGAGAAGAAGGCTGGTACGATTTGGATCTTAGTGTATCTGTTGAGGTTTGTTTTGTGGCCTAATATGTGATCAATCCTGGAGTATGTTCCATGTGCACGTGAGAAAAATGTGTATTCAATTTTTCGGGGGTGAAGTGATCGATAGATATCTGTTAATCCCATGTGGTCTAGGTCCTTATTTAGAGCTTTAATGTCCTTAGTTACTTTCTGTCTTCTTGATCTGTCTAATAGATAAAGTGGGGTGTTGAGATCTCCTACTATGTATGTATTTTCTTTAATGTCTGTTTTCAGGGATGATAATAATTGTCTGATATATTTTGGTGCTCCTTCATTTGGGGAGTATATGTTGATGATTGTTATATCCTCCTGATTTATTGTTCCCTTTATCATGCTGTAGTGGCCAGCTTTGTCTTTTTTTACTTTCTTAAGTTTGAAATCTATTTTATCTGATATAAGTACAGCAAAAATAAAAAAAATCAGAGACTACTATAAACAGCTATACGGAAACAAGTATAACAACCTAGAGGATATGGACAAATTCCTAAAACTATACAATCACCCAAAGCTAGATAAAGAAGATATAGAACACCTAAACAGACCAATCACAAGTAGTGAAATTGAAACAGTAATTAAAAACCTCCCCAAAAACAAAAGAAATGATTCATCTGATTACATCCTCCTCCAGGTTTTGGTTCAGTTGAGGTGAGCTAGACATGGAATCACACTAAAGGAATATTAATCTCTTCAAGATAATTATACTGCGATTGGTCACTATTACTGAGGAAAACCCCAAATGCAGGTATAACTTATAAAATTTGGGGGCATTATCTATCTTTATTGCCTATATAACATCCATATCTATCCACCCATCTACCTTTTCATCTATCATCTACCCTCCCTTCCTTCTTCTATTCCATCCATCCACCATCCATCCATCCATCCACCATCTTCTATCTTTTTATCTACCATCTTTTCTGCCTCAAATCAACTATAAAATACTTGTGATTTGGCCAAAAACATTTTCTTCTTTCCTATCTGTGTGAGCCAGGGAAAAGTTCCTTGCTAATAACTGCTGTGCTGGTGATTCTCCTAGCTAAGCCCTCAGGGCTGTCACCTAAGAGATTGTTCTCGAGTGAGGTTTGAGGTGTTAATGTCCTATAACTAAAAAGTGGCAGACTCAGGGTTTGGACTGTGACATTGAGTTCACAGATTTTTCTCTACACCACAGTTTTCTCCACAGTAATAGCAAACTGTTTGACTTTCTCTCAACATTACGTTTAGTTTAGATTCTCCTTTCTCTGCTACCAGTTACCAAATATATCTAAGGCTTTCGTTGTACCTTTGTGTTGAGTACATTGTCTACGTTAACTCACTGGATCCTCACGACAGGGGAAGCCTGCTGGAGCTGGGAAAGTACCACACACATCTCTGCTCTGGCTCTCATTGTTCTTTTCTCTCATGTGCAGAATCTACTGCCTTGGCTCTCTGGCCTTCCGCTGGGTCACTTGGTTATAGTGGTTGATATTACAGAAATCCTGTATGTCTACAGGCCCATTGCTTCGTCCATCCCCTCCCCCTACGATAGCCAGACAGGAAAACCTGCCCTCCTGGGAGAGCCTTGGGTGCCCTGTGGGAGACACTCTGGCATTAGAGAGTCATTCTGAGGCACGTGTATTATGCGTGTATTAGATGTAGCTGAATAGTTGGAGAGACTCTTGGTGATACAGTCCAGTAGTTACAGTTTATAGTTACAGTATACTAAGGTTACCGTATACTATGTAGTAGTATGGCACAGTACTTCCGACTGAGGTCTTCCTGACGCCAACCTTGCTGCTGCTGTTTGCCACCTTCATGACCCAAGGCAACATCATCACCCCCATTTCTCACCTGTGCAGTGATGGTCCTAATGGCGTCCGTCTTGCAGGGCGGCTGTGGGACTAGGTGAGTTAGGACAGGACCTGGCACAGAAGTGCCCCATCTGCACCCGCCGGATGAGACCACCACTATTGTCGTGCGCACTTACAGAGAGGGACCCCCGTAGCACCCTGGCGGATTCTGTGCCATGGGTACACACTCTGTGGCGTCGACAACAGAGCCCCGTGTCTGTTTAACCGCAACACTAACTCAGTGCTGGGCCTGCCCGGGGCCCCAGGCCAGCAAGAGTGGACAGTTTCTTCTGCTCCTTTTGCACTAGCGGCTTTTCTCCCCAAACCTCCCGGAGCTACCAAGTTGGCACGACCGCCATGTGCTTCAGAAGCATTTTCAGCCCCTCAAACTGGCAGCGTCGACCCCTGGGGAGCTCCCCAGGGATTTTCCTAGGCAGGGAGACACCATCCCCAAGGGCCCCTCCAGCTTCAAGAGGCACTGCCAAAGCGTCTGTGTTACTCAGCCAATTAAAAATTGCTTAAAAATATTCATTATCATCGTGACAGTTTCCTAGCTGAGTGCACACCCTATTACATCTCCTTATGGACTTCTGTCACAAATATCATGCAGGCGGTTGTTTTGCACCTACCGGGCCGTGGAGGTTGCCGTCAGTTCCCGCGATGTGAAAGCGCCTTCGGAGGCCCCGGCCTCATCTTCACAGGGCTCCATAAAGCGGGGGCCCCAACGGGGAGGCAGCCCCCGAGCCCCCTTCCCGCCGGTGACGCTGTCCTTTTATCAGCTCCCTCCGAGGCACGTGTGCACTTGCACATGCGCACACACCCAGCGCAGGTGTGCGCAATCGGGCACGAGCGCCCCACACTCACCCACGCGCCTTTGGCGTTAGCAAGATCCGGGCCGCAGGCGGGAGCCTCTGAGGCCGGGGTGGGCGAGCCGGTGCGTCCTCTCCGCAGCAGCGATGGGGAGCTGGGACCCACTGCGCACCCGCCTGGGGCAGAGCGGCCCCCAGACCTGGCCCGGGCCGGGCTCTGCTGCCCACGCGGTGACCCCGCCCTTGCCAGCTTGTGTCCTCTTGGTTCTGTCTCAAGCCCACGGAAACCCAACTCAGCCTCGAGCTGCCCCACAAAGCTGACGCCTGTGGCTCACCTCCGGGGTCCTCTTTCGTTCCCGTTCTGGGGGACTCCTGAACACGGAGTTGTTACCCTGCTCCTAAGCCCCCCACCCCCAAATGGTCTCCTCCCGGGGCCTCAGGACCTTTCCCACCCACAGCTTCTCTCACCTCTTTTGTGACATCTCTTGTGCTCATCTCCCAGAATCACTGTTTGCCTTGAGGCGGGGTTTGGGCGTCCTTCCCGCTTGCTCTGGGCCCCCTCGAGTCGTCTCGGGCGCCTTCACTTCCCCCCATAGGTCGGTGTCTCTCTCTCTCTCTTTTTTTGTTATTTTTATTTGTGTCTTTTACATTCCTGTATATTCCCCGCAGGTTTCCCAACACCAATTCCCCCGTGAACCGTCACCACAGTCCCCCGTGCTCCCCTCCCCCCCGTTCTGAGCCCCAATCCTCCCCTCTCTGGCTCCCCCGCTCTTGCATTTGGTTCCCCTATATTCCTGTTATAAGTGAGACCATTCGATATTTTTCTTTTTCCTTTTGGCTTATTTCGCTGAGCATGATCCCTTCTAGCTCCATCCATGTTGCTGCGAATTGCATGTGTTTATCGTCTTTGAATGCTGAATAGTATTCCATTGTGTATATGGAACACATCTTGATCCGATCGTCAATTTTTGGGCATCTGGGTTGTTTCCATGTCTTAGCTATTGTGAACAGTGCCTCAGTGAACATAGGGGTGCATGTATCCTTTTGGATTAGTGTTTTTGTGTCCTTTGGGTAGATTCCCAAAAGTGGGATTGCTGGGTCGTATGGGAGCGCCACGTTTATTAGTTTGAGGAATCGCCATACAGGTCGGCGTCTCTAAGTGACTCCCTGGCTTCCGTGCCCAGGCCTCTAAGGCTTCATTTCAAATTCGAATGAAGTGTTCCCCGTGGACGTTCTGCGCATGGGGCGCGCTGACCTGGCCACCGCTTCTCGCTAGTCTCTCTGCTGAGCACCGGGGCCGCTGACGCCCGCCGTTCAAGGGCAGACGCAGGACAAAGGGTGGCAGCGACGTGAGGGCGTGACGGGAGACGCGCCAGCCCCTGGGAACATCCCTAACGGGGGTGTCGAGCACAGACTGGGGGGCGGGGCAGCCCTTGCCGGGTCTTCCGCTCTGGGCAGCCACAGGGCGATGCAGAGCAGAGCGTGTGCCCCCGGGGATCCCCCAAGGAAGCGCCAGCAAGCGCTCTTGGTAGCGACGTGGCATAAAACTTAGCTAGGTGGGGGTGGGAGGAGTGGATGTGACGGAGTCAGAAAGAACAGTGTGTGCTGAGGCAGATGGGAGCAGGGAGAATGACATGTTCGAGGAACACGTGAGGGCCAGAGAGAAACCTGTGCACTTGGAGCTTAGGAAGCGAAGGGGAGAGCGGGGTGACGCGTTCGGTGGAGCATGCGGATGACTCGGAGCTTTACACAGGAGGAAGGAGACTGGAGGGGGATGGGCGAGGTGGGTCACTGTTTAAAATCCACCTGGGGCCTCCCTGGTGGCACAAGGGGTCAAGTCTCAGCACTATGATGCTGTGGGCAGCCACAGCAGCAGCAGTTCGATCCCCGGCTGGGGATTTTCCCACATGGCGCAGCAGACCTCTCCTGCCTCCCCGCCGCTCCCCTCAGCAGGGTACTTCAGTAGATCCGCCTGTTCTGCTCCCCGCTCTGTCTCTGGTGAATCCTCTCTCACAAAACCCCTCCTCACCTCTGGCTTACACCCAGCTTCTATGCATAAAAAAAAAAGAGAAAGAAGAGAGAAGAGAAGAGGGGAGAGGAGAGGGGAGGGGAGGGGAGGGGAGGAGAGGAGAAGCCCAGACGCAGGTCCCTGACCCAAGGCACCGCCTGCCCAAGGCTAGTCGCCAGCGGGGAATAGGCGAAACGAAACATGTGCACACCTCACAGCAGGCGCGTGGACACACCCCCACGTTGCCCAGTCGCTTCAGCCCCTTCTGGTAGAAGCAGGGACAGATCAGCCCCTGGGCCTGAAGGGGAATGTAAGTAATTTTGGACCTTGAAGCTGTTCAGTTTACTTACATCAAAATTACAACCTAGCAAATAAGAGTCATGAAATTTCTGGCAAAAAAGAGAATCAGTGTGAAGCCAAACCACGCTCCAGTTACTGAGCATATGGGGGAGTCACCTCGAAGATCCCGGACCAATGTGGACCCCCACAAGGCATCTTTATTAACAAGAACAATTTTAGGTGACCCCTAGATGGGTAGATTTTTTAAAAAAATATGTATTTTATTTTTGCATACAAGCTGGGGTGCAGGCCAGTGGAGTGGGGCGGCGAGAGGGTTCACCAGAGACAGAGTTGAGAGCAGAACAGGCAAATCAACGCAAATCCACTGCTGAGGGGAGCAGCGGGCGAGGCAGGAGAGGGCTGCCCCACCATGTGGACCGGGCCGGGCATCGAACTCGCGGTGCAGCTGCCGACAGGTCCACTGCGCTGCACTAACCCGTTGTGCCACCAGGGAGGCCCTAGATGCCTAGATTTTTTTTTTTTTTTTTTTTTAGTCAGGCAAGTCACTCTGAAGAGCTGCAGTGTCCGCCGTATAGTTCCTGGGAAGACTTCACTTTTTAGTGGTACATGATTTCAGATTTCATCAAGAAAACAGAGCCCCATCTTAGCTCACGCGTGTGCAGTGGTTTTAGCCTAACAGCCTCATCAGAGACCAGTCAGTCCTCCCCGGCGCCCTGCACCAGACGAGAGGCCGAATCGGAGGCTTATTGCTTCCTCTCTCCTCGTACTCCTGCAGAAGGTGCCCCCGAGTCCAGTTTAAGAAACAAGAGGGCTAATGAAGAGCCACCTCTTAATTACACAGCCAGTTCCCGCGGCTTCAGGGAGTTCTTCAGCTGCAGTTTGGAGAACTCACGCCCGAGAGTCTGCGCCCCTGCTCCCCAGCGCTGCGGGGGCGCGCACGCCAGGAAAGCCTCTCCCTGCTGACGCGCCCACGCCCTAGTGTGCACTGCAGCAAGGGGCTGGCGTGTCTCCAAGTTACACCTTAAAATCTCAAACCCTCCCCCCAGTGCCTGAGGTCAGGACGCTGGTTGCTGAAAGCAGCCGCGAGCCTGAGCCGGCGCTGCAGGGTGGCCGAGGAAGCACGGGCTGGGAGACCCTGTCCTGTGTAGCGCCACTCCACCCTGCCCTTCCGGTCTGGAGGTTTTGTCTTGCTCATAGAAACACCCCTGGTGTCCATCTTCCGGGAAAGAAGAGTGGGGAAGAAAAGGGCAAAGGCACAGCTGACTGTCTCTTCCATTTCCTTTAGAAGACAATCCCTTTCCTGGAAACCTCATCCAGGAGATTTTCTCTTAGATCTCAATTATTAGGCACCTGGAGGTACCTGATGGTCAGGGGGGGCCTGGGTAAACGTTTTCCAGGGGAACATATTATATTCTCCCAGAAAAAAAGTCACCCAGTCTTACCACGGGGAGAATATTGAGTATGTAATACTTGATACAATTACTACGCATTCGGGGCTTGAGAATGCAGTTGCACCCAACTGAGAAGCATCGCTGCTGTGCTTGAAGGAAATGTGTCTCAGAACCGTTGGAGTTCACCAAAGAAGGTCGTTGCCAAGAACCGTACTCTCCAACAGATCTTTCAAAGATGCCACGAGTGTGCTTTTTCTATACCATTCAGCACACATGGTTACCAGGCACTTGAAATAGAGCTGGTGCAAATGAGACACTTAAATTTTACTTAATTGCAATAATTTTAAGTGGCTACATATGGCTACTGGCTACTATATTGGACAACAGAGTAGAGAGCATTCTTGGTGAATACTTGGGGGGAAGGACTACAGGTAGGCAGAGCAACCACCGTGGGAGCACCAGATGCACAGAGGTGAGTTTGAGACAGGGTGTGGCTGTGGAAATAGAAATGGATGGAAAAAAACCACTCAGGTGGGTGGCGACTCAAGAAGTCAGGTGAAGGTCCATTAGGTTGGTTCCCCTACAGGTTCATTCTAGCGTGATCAGTTGGTCACAATTTGTGATGTGAACTCTACCACCAAGCAGGGATTTTGCTCTCAGTGATGGAATGTCATTCTTTCAACAATTTGCCATGCTGGAGTGTCCACTTACAGGTCCAAATGGCACCTCAGTGGAGTTGGTCTGTTAAAAACTGAATCTCTCTCTCTCTCTCTCTCTCTCTCTCTCTCTCTCTCAACTCCAGTCTTCAGAAATATTCCACTGAGTAGACCTCCTTTATGGAATATTCCCTCTTGACATCTTATAAAACAATGCAATCATCTTGTTTTTCTTTTCTTTTACTAAGTGTTCCAACTTGCTGGAATTCTCCTCTACTCTAACCCCAAATGCTAGATTCCCCAAGATTGACTTCTATGCAGACTTACTCAGTTCCCAAGCTTTATAAACCACATTCTTTCAGAACTTTTTGCAGGCATCTGCCTAGACATAACTAATCTTCTGAACTCCAGGCTGTGTCAGCTCTTTCCTCATCTTCTTCACTTAGTTATCTCAATTTAACCCAAGGTTCAAAACTGAGCTGATGATCTGCCCCCATTCTCTCCCTCCTGAAGCTTCCCTATGTAATAGACAATGTCATCATTCATACTAGTTCTAAAAAACACTGTACCCACTACCTCCAACCCAATAGCAAGTCCTATCTCTGTTTGCCCTACCACCGCCTACTTTGCTATATTACCTTCCAGTGGACTACTGCAAATACTCTCTCACTCTCCCCATGCTCACTTCCTCCCAACACACCTTAATTTTTCCAACCAATTGCCAAAATAAATTTGCAAACTGCAAATGGCATCACATCATTCTCTTGCTTAACACCACTCTATGACTTCCTGTTCTTAGAATAAAATTTAAACTCCTTACCATGAATAAAATTTGCTATGTCCTCATTCCTGAATATTTCTCCCATTTTATTACTTATTTCACTTGTCTTACTCATTATTCTTCAAATATATTGGCCATTTTTCCCTCCCTGTGATATGTCAAGCTCTTTCTTAACTTTCTTAGAGTATTGGTTATCTGACTCCTTCTTGTCTCTGGGGTGTCAGAGCAACCTTCCCTGACTGTTCCTGTTCTCACTGTTAAAAATACTAACAGGACTTTGTTCTCAATGTTAAAAATACTAACAGGACTTTCCTTATTTCATAGCCCCAAGCGCATTTGTATGCTTGTGGTTACTTGTTTCCTCCCCTATTAGAGTGTAAACACCATGAGGGCAGGGATGGTGTTATAGGATATAGTGAATAGTTCTTGAATGGGTGAATAAATGATGAGCATTTATAAAGAAAATATTCTTGAAGCCTTTTTGAAAAATGAAGGAAACTCATGCAAATGAGAGCAAATCATTTAAATACCAATGCACCTTGACCATAGTCTGGGCTAGATGCCAACTGAACTTTGTGGAAGGATGTGATAAATGAGCTAATAAATGAAAAACAATCTCCTCTATCCTTGCATATAAATTTTTTATTAAGTCACTTGCTGTGAGGATCGACTGAGTTATTTTCAATGATACCCTAAGTCAAAGGCAGATGCCTTTCTCTGCGATTGAGGCGAAATGATTCCACTATGTTAGAATGATGGTAATTGTTACTAACCCAGGGTCAGTAAGAACAAGAACATTTTAAAAGCTCATAGCTTGAGAGGACTCATACAGATTCTTTCTCATTTTTGTTTAGTTCCCTAGATTACCCGCCTCCAAAGATGGACAACTTTTCTGATTTCTTTAGTAGGTCTCATAGTCCATGGATTTTTTAAAATTGGAGAACTCAAGATATAATCAATTTGATAACCACTCTGAGTATGTAGCTTTGAGGGAGGACTAACCCTCTAACTTCACTCCACACTGCAGAACACAGAAAGGAAAAAGCTGTCCATGCTGTACCCATGAACTTGAACAAACGCCCACTTGCCAAAGACCTGCAAAAATGTCCCGGTGCAATTTAGGGTTCTCCATTGAGATCTGCCGGGAAAATGAGGAGATATTATTATTCTTTTTAAGAAAATAAAGTCTGTCTACAAATAATTTTTGAGGATCCACCATGTCTAAGGAGCTCTGGAAACGACAATGATGAATCCAAAATGATTCCCACTTTCAAGGAATTCACAGTCAGTAATGGCTTTATTTGATAGATAAATATCCATCACTAGGTGGCAGGTAGATAGACGCCTACGGGGCTGAGCCTTGCAGTAGCGACAGCACAGGCATCGGTAGCCGCCCCCATCAGTGGCTGCCGTCACCAGCCTCGCCAGTGGGTCTGTGGGCATCGTTGTGTTCCGTGGGAAGAAGCGCCCCACCCCACACCCATCCAGATGCAAATATGGAAGATCTCTCTAGCAAGCCAGGATGGTAACACTCCACGTAAAATATTTTCCAGGTATCTTTCTCTCCTGAGTCCCTTCCAAGGCCACACTCCATTACTCCCTTCAGCTCCATCTCTCTGAGCAGTTCTTTCAAACAAAGGCAGGCCATATCGCCTGAGGCACGGTGTGTTGGCATAATGGGCAGGGAGAGCTTGGGTTCACCTATTTCTTTCTCAAAAAAGGCCTGCTTCCGGCTGAGTGACCATCTCCTTTCCCCGCCCTGTGCTGGCCCGCAGGTCACGGCGCGTGTTCCTGCGGTCGCTGCGTTTGTGAGCGAGGATGGTTCGGGAAACTCTGCCAACATCCGCGGAAGTGCACCCTGCCTGAGCACCAGAGCCAGAGCCTGTGCGAGTCGGCAGATGGGAGGCTGTGCTCAGGGAAGGGTGAGTGGGCCCTCAGGGAAGGGCGAGAGGGCGCTCAGAGGCCTGGCGCACGCAGGTCAGCCCCGCAGTGCGCACGCAGCCCGCCTCTCCAGCCTGCGCTTTGCGCTAAGGAGAGTCACCGGCCCCCTGGCCTCGCCCGCCCCACTATCCTCTGGAAAATGATCCCCTTGAACGTGAGGAGCTGAAACGGTGACATGCGGGCGCTGGGTGTCCCAGGAATGATCCTCAGACCCCGCAGCACATCAAGGAGCTTGTCAAGAGGCAAAGTCCATCAGGCTGGGAACCCACTGCAGAGAGACCAAAAAAGGCAGAAGGCTCAGGCTTTTTTTCTTAAATGGCTCTCTGAGTTACTTTATTTTTTCCACTTCAATTACTTTTTAATACCTTTTTTTAAAATTGAGGCAGCCTCAGTTTACAGCTGTGTTGGATTTAGGGGAACAGCATAGCCCAGAGCTGCAGCGAGCGCGGAGGGGACCCCAAGTGTCTAAACTGCCAGCAAATCTGATTTTGGATTTTCAGAAGTTACACTTCAGAGGTGCCTAGGGGGGCACCCCAGGGGCTGGGATGTGAGAAAGACCGAAGAGGAGACTCAACATTTCCTTTCAATAGAAAAAGGGAAGAAAAGTATTTGGGGCCCAAAAGGCTGCCCTCATTTTTATTATTTGTATTTGGCTTGATCATCACCCATGACCCAAGCATATGTGAGTAAGATGATATAAAATATATTTTTAATGTAAGCGGCTTAGTGGTTATGCGCCTCAGCACATTGACAAGAAGCCACTGAGCCCGTCATTACCACAGAAACAAATTCAAGAAGAAAAACAGGGCTGCCCAAGGTCCCGCCCCACCCACATCTCCACCTGCAGCACAAAAGAGAATAAACAATAGGTAAAACTCTGGATACCTTGATATTGATGTTTCTGCAGAAATTCTTCAGGGCCTTTAACATGCTGCCCTGAGGGCCCGGAGAGGCTGCCTGCCCCTCGGCGCTGGTGCTTAGGCAGATACCTGCAGAGACCTGGCAAGAGCATAGCTTCTCACTAAATGTCGGGGAGCTGCCCCACGTGAACTAGAAGGCCCGGCACCTCCTGCTCCTTTCAGCCCCTGACTTCCCACAGAGCAGGCAAACCCCCTCTCCAGATAAGGCGCAGCTACAGCTGCACTTAGCCTCAAACCCTCCCTGGGGCGGGCCTAGCAGGAAGTATCTTTCTTCGGAAGACACAGAGGCAAGGGACAGTGTCGGAGGGGCCCTCGCACGCAGCGGGAGCTGCCCCAGGGGTGGCTTTGGCTGCCTTGTCACTGTTACAGGGCAACCCCCATATACAATGGGGTGCCTGACTGTGGGTTCTCACCCGTGCGCTTAAAAAGGACTTATAATAAGAACAATTGCAGGCACTCCCAAAAAGGTTAATAAAAGGGTTTATTTACAAAAGGAAGGGAAATAAAAAAATGAATAACTCGGGGACAAAAGAGAAAGTGAGGGAGAGAGATAAATCTCCAGATACGTCCTACCAGATCCGAAGAGCTGGAAACCCCAATGGCACGCTGTAGCCCGGTGAGAAGCAAGAGCCCCCCAAGGTCAAAAGCCCTCGTTCTATAGCCAACATGTCTGCTTAACCCCACCCCTCAGTTTCCGGTAATCCTCTCTTTGGGATGATGTGGAATTCTGGGATTCGTAGCCCTAGGGGTCTTGGATCTCTCTGGCTTGAGGTGGGGTCCCTAAACCTTCCTGTGGAGTTTGTTGCAGACGTCCTTTTCTCCCCCCACCAACTGCAGCCAGCGCTCCAGGTTGGCAGGGGCGGCTTGCTGGGACAGCAAAGCCAGAGCAGACGCATCACAGTGGCGCCAGCGGAGGCCGGAGGCGACACAGCCCTCCCAGCTGCTCACAGATAGCGTCTCCCGGTGCCCAGGAGTCCTGCCCTGGAGCGGGTGCTGGCGGCCGGCGGGGGCAGGCTTTCCTCCTGATGCAGGCACAGCCCTTGGGAGCCTCTCCCGGGAGCTCCCGGCCGTGGCTTGGCTTCCAGTTTGTTCTCCCATTAAACTCACCCCGTGCCAAACCCCAGTTTCGTTTTCATTAATTTGGTTCTCAGTTGGCCTCGTCTCCTGGAAACACCTGCTTTGGGGTCAAGCGCTGTGGGGAGAACCAAAAAGGAGGAAGGAGAGGGTATAAGGAAGAGACAAAGGGCAGGACTTGGAGAAGAAAACATGAAGAGGATAGAAAAGGAGGAAAAGATTAATGGGGGGCGGGGAGGAAGCAAAGTGGAGGTAGAATTAGCCTGTGGGGTGAAAGCCAGGGAAGGAAGTTGTCAGGCGGGAGCGTCCTGCTTATAAGTGAGTACCAAGAATGCTTAACTTGTCTGGATTCATTTTATTTTAATTGTACTGTTTTTTGAGGTAACACTGTTTTTGATTTAGGTTTGCCCCTCCTCAGACGCATGTCACCACCCCACATTTACCCACCAGACCACCACAGTCTTCCATCTCGTCCATCGGGCCCCTCCCCCTTTGCCCTTTGCCCCTCCCCTCCCCCTCTGGAAGCCTCAATTCCATAGTCAGATTTCTAGGGTGAGTTTTTCCCTGACCCTTTGTTTGGCTTCTCAATATTCCACATTTAAGTGAAGTCATCCCATACGTGCGACTTCCCGCCTTTAGTGTCACCCCTCTGGTTTCCATCCTGTTGAGGCAAATGGCGGGAGTTCGTCGTCTCGTGCACAGCTGCGTGGGATTCCCCTGTGTGTGCGCATGTCTGAGGTCATGTTAGTGGCAGGGGTGGGGGCGCCTACCGCTGGCTGCAGCTGCCTGGGGGCCCCTTTCTTTCCCTCTGTTCTGGGGACGTCACTGCTGCATCTGAGAGGAAGGCAGAGGTCAGAGCTCTGTGCTCTGGGGCCGGCACAGAGAATATTGGGTTCTCTCACCCCATGCTAGTGCCACCTCTTCCCGAGAACCACAGGCCAAGTCACTCCTGAGACAGCCTGCGGGTCTCCGGCAGGTGGGGAAAAGAGAAATCTGTCTCACGGTGTTTGAGTGGGACCAGGTATTTCCTGAGAGAGCTCCTGTTTTGCCAGGATTCCGCGTAACTTTTCTCAGCTTTGTGAACCCAAACCCCTCACCCTGATTATCATCCTCAAACCTTTTTCTTGCTGGGTGATGGGACCAGTCTGAATGGGGGGCCTGAGGTTGTTATCCCCGAGCAGCTGAGCCCAGTGAAGTGTTTCTGGCAAAAGACCTTAAGTGTGAAACGCGCTTCCGTGAGCTGTGAAGAAAGCCGGCACCTCAGGAGATGATGGAGAAACAGCGTTTTATTTCTTTACAAATTTATAGCCAAGACAATAAATCACTCCATAGAAAAATTTGAAACAATATACAGAGCTGTGACCTTCATAACGGATGGCAGAGTTAGCACAATAGCGAAACTGCCTCCCGGGAGGTCGGTTGCAGCATTTTGTCAGGCTGATGAACGAAAAAGAAAGTCCAGCTTATCCTGCGGGCCGCTCTCCCCGGAGACCTCGCCCTGGCACTGGTTGTTTTTGAGAATCCCCCGAGAGAGGCGCTCAGAGCCAGGTCTCCCCTCAGCCTGGCTGCCTTTGCAAAGAGGATATCACTCCTAGGTGTGCGTTTGCTTATCTGGGGGTTTGTGTATTTGGATCCAAGGATACACAATCACCATTATCCCTGGATAAATGGCCCCATCCTGGTCACTGGGCTGATACCCAGAGAGGCTGTTGTGGGCAGTGGCTGCGACTGCTTGTCCGGAGATGTCCCAGGGAGTCTTGCTGAGTCCCACATCATCTAGAAAAGCCCAAGCTCACCCTTTCTCCAGCTAGTCCTCCCCTCCACTTTGCCTCTGCACCCCGGCCTCAGACCCCATCCTTGGAAAAGACAAAGGGTACAAGTGAGCTTAAAAAGCCAACCTGAACCTCATCGCCTCACCCACCATGCTGTCGAGTCTGATCTGTGGGACACTCAGCCCATCTCCTGAGACCGTATCACGGGTTTGGCCTGTGCGGGGTGTGACAGGCGGGCGGACCGAAGGGCGGAGGCATCCGATTGAAATCTTAGGTTGCGGCTTTTTATTTCCAGCCTGGGGCCCACCAGGCCAGTGGGCAATTGCCTACTCCTCTCTGTACTTCTGTTCCTCATTTCTGAAGACAGAAAGCAATCCATTTCTTTCCCCTTTTAAGTGCTAAGGATGCTCTGAAGAAAAATGAGAAAATGTGGTGGATTCTCCAGGAGTGGAAGATTAAAAAAACAACAACAAAAAAAAAAAGCGCAGAAGGAGATGGAACTTTCTGGAGAGCGCGCGGACTGAGGAGAAAATAAGGGGGAGTGGGGTGGCCACGGCCCGCTGCCCTCCCGTGAGCTCCTGCCCCCGTGGCCGGCAGCTCCGACGGTGGCTGGGCCTCATGGGTGGGGGGGTCCTGCCAGCGGAGCTGAACCACCGGTCACCTCGCGGCAGTCGTGTGGCTGCTCTGCCTCTCTCTAAGCCGTCCCCTTTCCAGAGACGGGCGATTTTGCCCCCCAGCTGGCAGAGACAGTGGCCAGTGCCTCTCCAAGGAAGGCGCGCTGGGACCCCTAGTGACCACCACACCGTCATGCCGCGGGCTCCTGGTCCGAGTTTCACGCGCCGTGGAGTTGCCAGCCTCCGAGGCGCACTGGGAATTCACAAGCGGGAGGAGCGACGCAGCTGGGGAAACGCTGACAGAGAAAAGCTAGTTTCCACAGCACATACAAATTATCAATCCCCATTTTTCATCCTATTTCAGTGATGAGCAGACTTTTGGAACTGGCATTTTCTTGTCGAATGGTCTGTCAACCTGCACCACATTACTTTAGCTGAGCTTACCAGTTTCAGGAAAGTATTTTGTTGTGGCCTAAAGCTAAGCATTCCGGAAGCAAGAGTGGTGATTAGAACAGGGCAGGGGATACATTTAAAGATGAAGTGGTGGGTCTCCCTGGTGGTGCAGGGGTTAAGTCTCAGCACTATGAAGCTATCTCCAGCCACCGCAGCAGGAGTTCAATCCCCACAGGAGCTTCTCACAGGGCGCAGCAGACCTCTCCTGTCTCACCCGCTGCTCCCCTCAGCGGTGTACTTCAGTAGATCTGCCTGTTCTGCTCCCCACTCTGTCTCTGTGAATCCTCTCACTCCCCACCCCACACCTCTGGAGTACACCCCAGCTCTTGTATATATAAATAAATAAATTAGAAAAATAATAAAGGTGAAGTGGGAGATCTTTTCATGAATTGCGAAAATAAAAAGATACTATCTTAGGTGTAATATATGAATATCATGGACATATAAAGTTCACTTGCTTTTGTTTCTCTGTAGAAATAATTTTCATTATAAGGGAGAGGCCATTTAGAAACAAGTAAAAACAGTCAAATCTTCAAATCATCTTCCTCTACTCAGATATAATGCAGCAAGTCGTCTGCCTTCTGAGGCCATTTCAAGCAGAATTCAATTCAGGGTGTCAGGTTTTCTTGGACTGCACCTATATTACTAACCATTTGCTAAAGGAGCAGTGGAATGTTGAACATTTTCCTATCTAGAAATTTGAAAGTCTTTAAAATTAACATAAATACATTTCTAAAATAAGGACACATTGTATTTGAACCCAAGAGGAAACCACCTTCACTCACAGCCCTGCCTGGGAGCCATCTCCTGCTGCGAAGCAACCACCAGACTCATCTCAATTCACTCTCCTAGACTGCAGCTTATCTAGATTCTGCTAGAACAGCTAACTCAACCTACATGCTCAGGAAAACAAGTCGAGACTACATGAAATCATTCTGCAGTTAAGCAAGATGTTCATAAGTATAAACTCGGTTCCCAGCACATAATAGTTCTGACTGCACCCTTGCCACGGCCAGTTTTACCTGCTCGCTAGGGATTCCTGCGGCTAAAATGCAGGTGCCAGATTCCATGGTGTGGAATACCACGGAGTCTGATGCTCAGGATGTGTACGTCAGGCTTAAAGTCCTGGAGAAATGCAGATTCCTTTTTCTATCCGTTTTCATCAACTACATTATGAACTCACTTTTCAGTCTGTCTTCACAGAGGCACTAATGCTTGATCACTGCCCTGCCGAGTACATTTTGAACTTACCAAGTGTGAGATTTGGTTAAATATGTCAAAATACCTTCTCTACTTCATGTTCTTTTATAATGATTCTGACCTGAAAAGTTTGGTGAGAGCCATCTTTTAGCAGAAGGGAATCGTATTTAGAAAGAAAAAACAACTCAGAACAATAGAAGGAAGGGGGACCATGTGTGTGTGTGTGTGTGTGTGTGTGTGTGTGTGTGTGGTAATTAGCTGCTGTTGTAGAAGTAATTTTGCCATTAGAGGCTTTCTTAGCCTATCATATAAAGATATTTAAATCAAGAGAATTTTCTTCTCTTTGTGACACCACTTAATTCATGTGTTTTTCTCTCTTTTAAATGTATCATTAATAAAATTGTTTGTCAGTAAGCCACAGTATTTTTAATAACCAAAGAGGAAATTTTTAATTAGGTAGGAAATAGAAAGGGGGGAAAGTAATGAAAAGTGGTTGCACCTAGCGTCTCATAAAAGGTCAGCATTTGGGGGTGGCCAGAGCTATCACTGGTCACAGCTGGAAATCCTGAGCATGAGAGCTGGCGAGGCAGAGACGCCGCCGGCGCCATTGCCATTGTGTGAGCATCTGGCCCCTTCCTGAACCAGCTTATCGGCAGGAGTGTCCTTACTTTAAGAAATTCCTGGAAAAAAAGATCTGAAATTTAAGCACAATAACTGAGCCATTATTTTTGTTAAGAACTGCCTCCTTATTTAGTAGAATTTAGGATTCAGTTCCCTTAAAGAGCAGACACTTCTGAAACGTGCTTCAGCGCAGAAGCAGGGAACTGCCTATCTCCGAACACCTTTGGGGAGCACTGTGCGCAGGCATCCGCCCCACTGGGCGCCCCGTGACATTTCCACCAGACGGGGCCGCGGAACATTTGCTCAAGGCTAATTGCAACTGTCTAGATCCATAATGAAGCCTTTCCTGGGTGCCCTTTGTGAATTACAGTAAGTAAAGCTCCCCTCTGCGCGCTCGGCTATTCAGTAACTTTCCCTGCGGAAGGCCGGTGATTAGACGCCTATTGTCAGAGCGTGCAGGGAGCTGCATTCTAGACGCGACTTTCCTTGCGCAGTGGCAGCCAGCGATGCCCTTTGTGATTGCAGGTTCCTGTCACTGTGGAAAGTGCATTTGCTCTGCGGAAGACTGGTACGTTTCCGGAGAATTCTGCGACTGTGATGACAGGGACTGCGACACCCACGATGGGCTCATCTGCACAGGTGCGGCAGTCCCTGCTGGCATTGCTCTAGGTCATGGGTCCACCCAGCACACATCCCGGTGGGTGGGGGGCTGGGGGGCGTCCACGTGGTCCAGGGCCCGGTGTGACAACGCTGTAACTAGGGAGGGGCTGTGCCTTTGGGAGTGAGCACTGAGGTTATTCCCAGGTATGGCTACAAAAGAGAGAAGCCCAATGACATGATTGCTGGGAACCTTCCGCGGTAACCTCCCCATCCCCCAGCTGACACACGTGGTTCTATAGAGAAAATAGTTCTCTTGACAACTGTGTTACTTGGAGCGTGGTGAATTCTTTTTAAAAAACTGGGACCACTGATACAGAGGTGGTCGGTGTGTTTCCAGGGACTGCGTATGTGTGTTTTTGGGGTGTGGAGGGATGAAAATTACTTAGCAGTTTAACAAATAAAGCTGTCCTAAGTTGTTGACACCTAAGAGTTGGCTATAAAATACATTTACTGTCCTCCCTGGTGGCGCAGCGGTTGGGCGCTGCGCTGTGGAGCTGTCGGCAGCAGCGACGCGAGTTCGAGGCCCAGCCAAGGAGATTCCCACATGGCGCGGCAGACCTCGCCTGCCTTGCCTGCTGCTCCCCTCAGCAGTGTATTTCCATCCATCTGCCTGTTCTGCTCCCCACTCTGTCTCTGGTGAACCCTCTCGCTGCCTCACGCCTCTGTCCTGTACCCCAGCTTGTATGCATAGATAAATAAATCTCAAAAAAAATACACTTACTTTTTTTTAAGTAAGCTAATAGAGACATGCACATTTGTTCTCCTTGATTGTAGCTGAAAGCAAAAGGGGGATATTTGTGTGAGCTGCCAAACAGGACTTCAACTTCCTGTCCCTCGCACTGCTCCTGGCTCTCCTTTAGGTGATGACTTGGTCTACCTCAGACTCTTCCAGAAGCTTTGTTTTTTAGTTTTTATTCATAAGTTGTCCACAACTTGCTTTCTACCTGAAACCAAACCCAGCAGAGGTTAGCTGGAGTCCTACTAGGTGGTTGGTATTGATCTCTCTCCACAGGGGGGGGGACCGAAGAGATGCCCTTAGCTGGTAACAAGAGCAGAGTCCTCCCAGCTGTCTACTAAGGTGTAATGATGTCAGCGAACGGTAAGACGTTCTGCAGGACGGATGAGCTGGTTTTGAGGGCGAACAGTCAGAGTTCACCAGAGCGAGCTTTGGCTTGACGCGCTTGGTCGTGACGCGGTTCCGTGTCTCTCGTTTCAGGAAACGGAATCTGTAGCTGTGGAAACTGTGAATGCTGGGACGGCTGGAACGGCAATGCCTGTGAAATCTGGCTCGGCACGGAATATCCCTAACCGTTCCAAGAAGGGGGCCGGAATCTTCCTTCCCCAGGCCATGAGAGCATGTAACTGCTAAGGAAGCCACGTATAATCCCCACCGGACAGAGCAAACAGACTATTGTATGTTTTTCTATTTCTGAATGCCTGGATGAAATCTGGGCACCCATTAAAAGTGAGTTAAGCAAACTCTGATGTCAATAACACCAGAAAGAATTTTTCGTCCCTAACTTGCATCAGTGATTCTCCGTGAGGGCGAGCCTGCCACCCAGGAAGCATGTCACAGTGTCTGCAGACAATTTTGATTGTCGCGCTGGGTGGAGTGGGTGTGGGTGCTACAGGCCTGCAGTGGGTAGAGGCCGGGGATGCTGCTTAACATCTTACAGCGTGGGGGGCAGCCCGCAGGGCAGGGGATGATACGACTCCAAACGTCAGTCGCGCCAGGGCTGAGAAATGCTGAGTTACATGGCTGTCAGAAATGCATGTCCCTCCATAAGACCATATTAGTGTAAAGACCACGTCAGCATCTAGCCCCCCACAAACCCACTGGTCATACCAGTCAGGTTCCCGATCACTGAGAAATCCCACATGGGGCCGATGAAGACAGACACACAAAGTGTGATGTCGAGGGCCAGACACCAGAGCAGAAGTGCTTTTGAAAGAAAAAGGCTGATTAGCCATGAAGTAACCTGTTGATTTTCACATTCAGCTCACAAAAGGACACCCTCTTAAGATGAAAGAAGAAATGATGAAAATGTACAATTGAACATTTTTATTAAATAGCAATATAAGTTTTTTACACTGTGTCAATATCTACCTACTGATGATTAATAACAAAAAAAAATGAATTACTATTCAGGGATACTCATTTTATGTTACTAGAATATTTTCTTTTGTTTTTAATAGGGCAGAGGTTACAGGTACAGGGAATCTGATGTTTCACTATTTAAATTTCTCCATAGCAAGTTGCCATTTAAAAAGAGAAAATCTAGTTGGATATATGATGGGCCTCAATATGCACTGATTTCCCTGAAAGGGCTCTCTTGTTTCTAAGAATACATATATCTGGACAAGATGGGTCACAAAGAAATCAGAAGAGATACTGTGATAAAATGGCACCAGTCTCAAAAGCTCAGAGGATTAAAAAAAAAAAAGCAACAAAACTAGAATTGGCTTAAATAGAAATTACAAATATCAACTCAATGATAGGAACAAAATGTTTATTTCTTAATGGTGAAATTTTGCTTTGTATGAAATTCACATTGAATTATGAAAATGTACAGTAATTTGGACTTCCCTTACATATTTACAGTTGAATCTACTTACACGCATTAGTTTAGGCAACCTTCAATTTTTTAGAGCTAAAAAAAACCATTTTTTTCCTAAATGTGAATTATATTTTGTAAAATCCTAGAATAATGTAACAAAATCATTTCCATATTGTATAAGGTGAAAATTTTGACTTGGAAATCTTATTTTATGATGTAAATATTCTAAAGTCATGGTTTGAACTTTACAAGTCAAATCACCAAAAATAAAGAAAATATGCATTGGCTGAGTTACTTAAAAATTTAATATTGAAAATTATTTAAGAGAGAATTTAACTGATGCTGATTTTTATAGACTAACAGTGTTCTCATACTTGAATAGATTTATAAAATTGTTATCTCTATCCTGAGATTAAGAAGTACAGCGGTATTGTATCTCTATAATGGAGTATGTCAATTGATATATCAGTTTTGTAAAATGAGAAAATATAAGCAGTCAGAAAATAACATAGATTATATTCTTTCTACTTCCTAAGCATTTTAAGCCTCCGGCAGACCTATTGTAATTGTTCTGTAGCAACCTGACGACTTATTTGGTGCCATGCAAACACTGAGATTCATTCCATTACAGCCAGCACAGCACAAGTGGCCTTGAAGTTCCTTATTTTAGAGCTTCATTTTTTTATAAAGGACGAGATAGCAAATCGTTTAGACTTTGTGGGTCACATACATCCTTGTCACATATTCTCTGTATATGTTTAATAACTTCAAATTGTGAAAAAGAAAAAAAAAACCTCATTCTGAGCTCCTGTGCCATAAAAAACAAATTGTGAATTGGATTTGACTCACAGCTGAGCAATAGTTTACCCATCTCTGCTGTACTGGAACAGCCCTTAATTCCCTCGATCCCATCGCACACATAACCTGGTGTGTCCTATTTTTCTTTTCATTCTCTATATTTGCTACCCCTTTTCATTAACAACAACTACAATAAATATAAAGTGCATCTCCTTATGTCTTCATATAAGAAAAAGACCCTCAGCATTCATGTCTTTTAAGAAAAAGATTAGAATGGAGAAATTATTATACCATCAAGATCAGTTTTGTTCAAATTTCTTGACAAAACTTAAAATATAGTCTGCATTCTGGGGTTCATTTAGCAGCAAATCATTGAGCTGAAATTGGATTATAATTACATGGAATCTAAATTCTGATGAATATTTTCCTTTTAAAACAGAAATATTTCCTTTTTCCTTCTTTGTGTCTGTTGTAATATTTTATGTGTATTTATGTGATTTTGACTCTAGCAATCCAAACATACATAGACTAAGAAGTGATTGAATTTACATGTTTAAGTTGGAAATAAATAAACACAGTTACGAAAAGATATAAATTCCACCCTTCTTAAATGTTATTTTGTCCTTTGATTCCACGCTGAGATAGAGACTCCCTCTTAAAAAAGAAAAGGCAGGTCAAAGTAAACTTCTAGTGTAAGTGGAGGCCAGCCTGTTGGACCCTGCATTTGGGAGGAAGCCACATTTGTGCAGCTGGTGTTGCCACTGGCCTTGCTTCCTTGGCAAGCCATCACAGAGGAATTCTCCCACCAGGGCTTTTCAATAAATTTTGACCAAATCCTTATAGCCTACGAGGAGAATCATCATACCCCACTGCCTTCCTGGACTCCTTGAGCTAACGTAGATTCCTGCAACATACTGAAAGAAAATTTTCCGCTTGCACGCAAACACAACCTCAGCCAGCAATGTTGGGAGGGGGCGTGAACCATATAGAAAACCATGAAAAGACAAAACAGAACAAAAAAATATAACAGCCTTGTTTGCACACTCACTGTCGAACTTTGAAGCCCTAACTACTATTCAAGAGGATCAACAGCCCTAGGTGCCCCTTTATAAGCTAAGAAACTCAAAATTTGAAAGGTATTTTGTCCACAGTAATACAATTTACATCTGGATTTTGACATCCCTGCCTCTAGCTCAATTGCTTTCTCTGGGTAGTCTTGTTCGGAAATAAATTTGAAAATAATTTTCACCTTTTAAGATGGATTTCCTGGGCAATCACCTTTTTACTCTGGCCTCTCTTTCAAATGTTAATTATGTCTGTAATATTAAGGAGAAAACTTTAAATGAAAAGATACCTGTCTAAATTGAAGAAACACTTTCTTTCTTATTGTTTTGTTTCTTAAAAGAGAAACAAACCTGACGTTGATCATCCTGAGGAGAAAAAAAAAATGACTGTTTTAGTGCTCCAGGTATTAATTAAGCAACTAGTTAGGTGTGATAAAGACATTTGGCTTACTCTGCAAGAGGCAAATGGTTGGAAGGACCAGGGCAGGAGTCTTCTGGGCTCATTGTGAAACTTCTGAAGTCACTCCCACAAACACTCAGGGCAAGTGAATATTTCGAGAGAGAATCTACATTCTCCAGGGTTCGTAATGAAATTACGATTGATTCCATTTTACTCTTTACATAGGGTAAGCCATTTGCATCTCTTCTATAATTTACCAAGTAGAGTTGTAGCAAATCATTTTAGAAAACAAATGTGGACAAAAGCAAAAGTAGTGTTGCTTGAAATATCAAAACAACATTCCCAAGCATTGTGGCGGGACGGCAAAGCAATCAACTACCATAACAAATCAGTAGAAATAACCCTCCCACACTAGATATGCATGCAGAAGGAATGTGGTGTCGGAGAGACTTGATACAACTGACATATGTACATGGAGATACAGAACACACAGGCTGTAAATACAAATGAATCCCATCAGATTTACTACACAGAACATCAAGAGTGATGGATCGTACTTACTTTAATAACAGCAAACTTAATTTTTGAGGGGGGAAAATGTGGTAGAGTCTTATCCACAAAAAATCGCAAGAGAAGTATCATCAAGGAGCAAAAATTCTCTTTGGCATGATAAAGGGGGCAAGTGAATTTACCAACTCATTTACACGACACTTCTCTCTGTGTGTGGTGATGCAATGCCATTACGTTACATAAAGATGTTTGATGTTTTTAATATGCCTTCATATAAATATTTTATTCAATATGTTGTATTTATGAATACAACAAATTAGATTGAACATAGAAACTGTACAATGCAGACAAACTTTGTATGTAAATCGAGTAATACATACCGACAGTTCTTAATACACAGGTCCCACTGCATGCGGTTCATCAGACCTGTCCTCGTCCCATGCAATGGTGAGACCAGACACAAAGTAGAAATGATCTAACTAAATCACAAATGACAAAGACCCCTCAGCAATACGACGAAACACAGAGTAGTAGAAAGTATGTCAACATTCATTCACAGGGATAAATACCCTTATAGACAACTCATTAAAAAAAAGAAAACAAACAAGAAGTGCACATTTACAGAAATCTCAGTCATTTACAAAAATAAATCCTGTCTTAATTTTAACCAGTACACAAGCTAACAGGGGAAAAAAGAAATTAGCAAGTAGAGCTGGTTACATAAACAAATAGGTGGGTTATTTGATGTGTATGTGTGTAAATGTGTGCGTGTGTGTGGTGGGGTAAGCAGTGTCTATAAACCCATCTAATCAGAATTTCAAGTTACATTATTCATAGTTAGTCATCTATTATCAAATATAGTATTCCCTCAGTAAGTCCTACTAACTGGGTAATGAGATTCATCTAGTGTATGTTAACTTATTTTGTTAAGAATGATCAGGTTTTTAAAGGATGTAACAAGAAATCATGAGTAGTCAAAAGAATCATTTTGTTGGATTTGTTCTTCAGCATCATCGACAATAAATGTACTCAAATGTTATGCTAACTTTTTATTTATTAAAATGGAATCCAATATGAAAATGAAAGAAGCATTAACAGTTAAATTTATACTAAATCTTTAATCAGCTAAGCAGGCCAACATTTTTTAATGCTGGGCAAGGGCTGTCGTGTAGACTTATGAAAGCAGTGACAAAATAATTTCCCAGGAAGTACAGTGCGGGTGGGAGAAAATGGCGACTGGGTCATCCTTCCCCATGGCCAGAGTTACAAGAGGCCAGCGTACCGATCCCAGATCAAGTTTTCTGTAAATGAGGTTAGATTTGGTCTCAGTGAACTCTTTCGAGAAGAAAACATTGAGTTTTATTAAGTACACATACAGTTAACAAATATATTTCCAAACAGTTTAGTGCTAAACATGTCCAAACCCTTTCTACCCGACAGTGAACATCGGGCGTGGCTTCTCCACTGCGGATAGCCAACAATTCCTGGCCCTCCTCAGGAGCCATCTTCCCTAAGCTCAGAGTTCAGCAGTATTCAATTCCAGAGAAAACAAAGAAAACAAAATCAAAGAAACCAAACGGGTCGAAGACCTGATGGTCGGATGTGTGGGTTTGCCTTCAGTTTGGCCTAGAACCACCCAACAGACTGCACTCTGCGATCGCGGCAAGGCACCTCCCTCCCCGCCTCTGGGGGACGCGGCTGCCAGCGGCTGAGCCAGAGGCATGGACTGGTGAATACACAGTACCCGACTCAGCATGCTGAGCTAAAAAATATATTTTTTTCCTAATATGTCCAGTTTAAAAACTTGTCATTGAACACCAAAAATATTAAAGTCTAATTTATAACTACCGTTTGCATTGCTGCTGCAGAAAAAGAACACAACAGCCGCCTTACCCATGCTCCGCTGGGGGTGAGTTGAAACGCAGCCAAAACCGGGGATGGCACTAAATTCGGTTCCTTAAAAACAGGAAGGATTATATGTGAAATGGATTTAGGTAGCGCAATTCTCGTAGGTTGGAATTATTGATTTTTCTTTTCTCCTTTTTTTGTCTTTTTTCCAAATAATGAGGATTAGTCGATGAAAAATGAACCTTAATCAGGCCCACAAGGCCTACAGAGTTCTTTGGACCCACTTTCTTAAAAACCAGTGGGTCTTGCTCGCTGGGCAAGGCAAATGTTACCATTACCAGTAAGCTTGTGATATGTAGAAAACACACACACACACGAAGAAACTAGAGGGGGCGGGAGGGACGTCAAACCCCAGGGTGGAGAACTTTCCACCGCCGCGTTTGACCCATTTCTCGCCCCGGCCACACCAACGTCGGGAGCCCACGGGCCTGGCACTGGGGAGAGGGCCTACGTGTGTTTCATCGCCAGTGGGAGCCGCGGACAGCCCTCCTCGTCTCCAGAGATGCGGTTTGTAATAACAGGTTGGGACGGCTTCCTGATTCCCTGCTCGCTCTCGGAACTACGCCCACCGCCACACGGACGCATTAGAGGACACCCTCCCTGCGGAAGGTCACGGACCCCGAGCCAGCAGCCCTGTGAAAACGGGCAGAGGAGAAATCCAGAATAGCACAGGTTTACAGCGGCTAACTAGAAATGACTCAAGAGTATCGGTGTGCTACAAAATCGAACTGAAACACATGGATTTCGCTGAAACAGGACTCAAAAAGGATTATGGGGAGCTGTCAGCAGGCAAGGAATCGAGTGTACTTGTGAAGTATGTCATTCACGTGAAGTGTCACAGTCACAGAAAAGAGAGTAAAAAGGCATTCCATATCTGGCAGGGCATTCCATGGTCTGAGCTGAGCTGCTTATCCAGGTGTCTTCTTGCTGCGGGGACGAACGGGCGGGGTTTGCCGCTGGCAACCGCCGAGTTCGCGACAGCAAGGAGCCAGCCTGGGCTCGCCTCCCGCTGCTCCCTGGCCCCGGGAGCAGGAATGTCTGGCAAGGACAGGTCGCTCGGCCGGGCCCGGGGCGGGTCAGTGTCCGCCTGCGCGCATCGGGCTATGTCGTCTTACTTTTGTTGACTGGTTTGCCGCCGTTCATGATGGCCGACGCGCTTGTGCTTTTACTCGGCGTCACCCCGGCCTTCGGGACCGTTTCTCCAACGTCATGCAGAGACGGTTCTCGGTACATGGCAACTAGCGACAGGAGGGAGGGCACCGAGGAGGAAGAGCAAAAGGACAAGTTACCGCTTGGTTCTGGAGGTGCGGTCCACACCCACGCAGGCCTGGCTCCGGGCCCCGCCCGTTCCGGCTGAGGGGAAGCCCCCCGCGCGGAGTTGCTGTCTGGAGCAGGTCCTGGCCGGTGCCCCAAAAGAAGATACTCCCTTTTCACATTCTCGGGTGTTTGTGCCTAAAACATGGGCGGGGGCGTGGCCTGTGCCTGGGAGAGAGGCTGCGACGGGAGCCAGGCCACACACACACCCCTACGACGTGCCCCACGCCCCTGCAAGCGCAGGGAACGGCGAGGTGTCACCTGGCTCTCGGCACAGCAAGGCAATTCAGACACCTGTTACCGACTGCGGGCCACTCATTCCCACGCATCTTTCCAGCTCCAAGTGTTTCCTGTTTACGCCTGGATCGCCAAGGGGTTTGTCTCTCAGGTGGGTCACCAGCAGCAGAATCCCTTCTAAGAAGCTGCACAAAGCCACAGCTAAGAACTCCCCTGCCCCAAGCCCAGCCTCTGGATCAGCTTCTAGACCCCCCTCCCCCATCCCAGGAGAGCCTGGGCGACAGCCGAGGCGACTGTGGGGCAGAGTGTATTTCTCATTTTCTGAAATATAAAAAATCGGATAATTGATGCCATAAAAGGCAGAAGCACAGACTGGAATTGATGCTACGTGAGTCCTAAGGACCTGCCTGAGTGACATCTGGGGACAGACTCCATCCCATGTGGCTTTTTAGACAATGTGGCTTTTTAGACAATGATTCCAGGGAATCTGGGAAAGCACATTCAGCAGCGACCGAAGTCAGGGAAACCTAATGAGTCAGATCATCTGCCATGAGAGCTACGAGTGAATTCAAGCTGCCAGCCTGCTTTCTAGGCTGTTGGAAGTTTCCGATGCTGTAAGAAGAGAACGTGAGGTCGGTTAGGGGCATTCGCCATGCCCAGGCCGGCAGGATGCTACCTGTGGCCTCAATGCATCATGGGAGTTTTCAGAGGCACACGCACCTCGGACCTGGACCAGCCAGGCAGTAACAGGATCGACCCGTGTCTGTCACTCCCAGTGACACTGACATCAGGAGACAAGAGCGTCGGGGCGATCGCCTTGGTTATCTGCGAGGCTGTGTAAGAGCGGAGCGCCCCGAGCTCAGTAATCAATCCGGGGCCTCGTTTGTCCTCATTCCCGTGGCATGATCACATCCCGTACGGGTTTTGAAAGTTTGGCATGTATTTTCCTCTATGTGATAACCTTTGCCATTATGTGAATTGTGTTTAGAGCACTTCGACCTGCTAATTCTTTGAAAATACTGTACCTCTCTTCCTCATCCGGACATGTACGCCCCGCTGCACGCACACGCTCCAAGGAGGTGTATGACTGACTGACAAGCGACACAATGTGCCACGTCTCTATAGCCCCCCCATATTTCCTGCTGGGTAGCCAGAAGGGCTGGCTTTCCAGATGTTTCCTCAGTTAAGAGACATTAAGGCCCTTTTAGTTTTAATTGCTTTTATGCATCTAAGAGGTAAGGTTTTAGAAAGGTCTTAGCTGTCCATATTCAAAACAAAATCTAGTGAAAAGAGACAAAACCAGGGGACAAATAAACTCCGATTTTTGTAGAGCTGCTATGGATGGAGTTTTAAATTTTTTTCCCTTGTAACTTGAATTTTGCTGCATCTGACGGTCTCAGAATCCATTTAAAACAATAAAGCAAAATCATGGATGTATTATTTTGGAAGAATAGAGAAACCCTCTATTTTCTTTTTTTTTTTTTACTCCAATTTTCCTTATGATCTACTGTATAATTAGAATAATTCACTCATATTTCAGAATCTGGCAAATTCTTCCTTTCCTAGACAGGCCGTGGTGGCTAATTGTTTGGGGGAAATGACTTGTTCTAGAAGCAGATTTAATTATAGGTGACAGTTACTCAGCATCATTGAAATGGTAAAGATGATATTCACCAAGAAGAGTGGTTTAGGCAAACTGAAAGCTGAATTATAAAGTCAGAGATAATTAAGAATTAACTTTCAATATTTAAATGACTTTGATCCTACTTAAAGAACATGAACAATAAAACCAATATTTATTTTCTCTTGATGGATATGTCTTTCCCGCATGAATGAGAAATAAAAAGAGAATCAAACTGTCTAACTAGCAAAAACTATTTACCACTTATTATAATTCTCTGCAAGAGAAACAAAAACAGTTGAATTGAAAGCATTTTTGAAAAGCCTCACTGTTAATTTTTTTTTCTAGATCCCAAACAAATGTTACACAGATAAAAGTAAGATCCTTAGGAGGAATCCTTAGGAGGAAAGGTGCAGATATTTCTGATTCATTAACAAAACTTTGTACCTGCTCTCTGGGAATCTGATCAAAGCAAATGCAAAGATTTCATTGTTCACAGGAGAGTTCAGATGAATTCATTATCTTAGAAAAGGAAGGTACTGCCATTACTGAATTTGCTACTCACTTACCCAATTTGAGAAGGGAACTATGCAACCCCAACAAGTTCTTTAAGGGCCAAATGATTAGTTCTTCGTTTCCTATAAATATAATCCCCCATCATGTGATCACTTCCACCAACATAACATCAAAATGGACAAATAATTTTATTGCAAAATACTCAAGACTTAGTTTTCCTACTGTCTCTCCTATCACAGATTTAGAATATCATTATAGATTTTTAAAAATAAAAATAATGTTTTTAAAATTAAACGAAATTCTTTGGGGTCAGAGAGGTTGGGGCAGTGAGGATCCGAGATATTAAAAGTGAGCAGAGATGTATTGTTCCTGAAATTTTAAAAATGTAAGGGAATATAGTTGAGTATATTCTAGCCGTGAGTATATGCCATTGACTTGTACGTACACATGCACAGAATATACACACATGTACATATTTATACTGAGTGTAGGTAAGGCACAGATCTTCAAATCACAGCTTACATAGACTCCCTGAGGCTCACCACCCAGACCCAGAGAAAGCACCTTCAGTGTCCTATGAGGGTTCCTTGTCGCCAGGGTAGTCATCAATCAATGTGGAAAAGGAAGAGTGTAATAAATCCGATAGGGAGAACGCACACAGAACACTCACCTTCCAATGGCTTGGGTAGAAAATGAGCTGCTGGTTTGGTTTTCTTTACTCTGTTTCCTTTCATAACTTGCCCTTCCTTATTCAATCCCAAAAACCAGGCTCTACCAGATTCCTGTTGTCTGTACAGCATAGATGAGTAGATAACATAATAGTTTTCAAAAACAGATTCTTTAAACTTGCATTCAGGGGTAAAAAGTTCCTGTGGAGAGAAAGGGAGAAGAAAGTTAGAGGCAGGAACAGGAGCAGCACTGTGCTTGCAAACACTTCTCCAGAAACTCATCCACCATGGTGAGTCGGCAGACCAGGGAAAGGACGTCCAGACCTATCTCTTCTTTCACAGAGTAACTGCCATACACTTTTTCAATACATGGTGAATAGAGCCGAACCTGCTACTACTGAGAATATCTACCTGTCTCTCCATCCATCCATCCATCCATCCACCCACCTATCTACCTACCTAAGCAACAGCCTGAATGTTCTTAAATAGGAAAATAGGAGACACAATTAAACCCAAAATAGTTTCAGTTAAACAGAATACAAATCAGCCAGAGTATAACCAACAAGGACACATTCAAGTAGCAACATACATTCACAAGAAACTGAACAGAAATACTTTTATATCAACACTGGGCTCCATATCAGTAAGTCATTCACTGGAAGAATTTCATTAAAATTCTTGTGGTTAAAAAAAGACAGTACTATTTAGTATTCCTAATGATAGACTTGTTACAGAATGCATCTCCGTGAAAGGAGAAGGAGAGGGGTGGGAGAGTAGGGAGGTGGGGAGAGAGGGAATGGGTATATCATTTCCCCTGCCCCAACTTACATGCAGATAGGAAGGAGCAATGTGGATGTAGAAATGCAAGTGGAACAAAGGAGGGGGAAGCTACGTGGAGGAGAGACCTGGAGAAGAGATAGATGGGAGAGAGACACAAGGTCCTTGTCCTTGGCAGAGACAGTGACAGCCAGTACCTTGCCTTTGTGATGCATTATATGCTAGATATTGACATTTGGGTCTCTCCTTCCATCCCAGCTCTTTGGGACCTGCCTATCCACTTTCTTGTGGTTCCCTACCAGAAGGCGCCTGAGGCTTGTGACAAGCTTTGGGGCTTCAGTTGCCCCTCTTTGGAGTGAGCCTGTTTGGACATTTGCCCATGAGGGGCTACGTAAATTTCTGTTTGCTTGGGAGTCTTGTTATTTGAAATCTTCTCTCTCTCTCTCTCTCTCTCTCTCTCCTTTTCCTTTGTGTGCAGATGACCAAACCCTTTCAGAATGTATCAAATGGGGTTTTCCCTTTAATAGTTTGGGGTTCTTAGGTACTCTGCAACTACTTCAAAATATTGGTGGGATTATAGGTGGAATGATGTGCTATGAAGGACATAAGAAGTGGAAATAGCATGGTATATTGGAGAACCATGATTACCCTGTCACTGAGATACAGGCTTTATAAGGACAGAAGTGGCAGGCGACGTGGAAAGGAGGGTAGATGGCAGAAATGTGATGAAGGGCCTAGGACACTATGATAAACAGGGCAGACTTCTTATAAGCAAAAGGTTAGCATGTAGAGTTATCGAATCACGTAGTTTGATTAGAATTTTATAAATACAAACCTTTTGTTGATATAGAGGATTTTGAGAAGTTAATACCATACTGATGTGTTGAAGCACAGACTCTTGTGAAAGACATGAACACTGTAGCACATAAATATCCTTTGAGCAATTTGTATCAATAGAATGTGAGTTAGAGTCTCAAGGCCACTTTCAGTTCTGAGGTTACAGCTCTGTCAGAGAAGTAACGCATATGTATTACATGTGGCTAAATGTTCTATGTCTTTGTCAGACAAGGACAAACTTTAAACCAACCCTTGAAAACTGACATAGACCTTTGACTTGTTGAGGGGGAGGGAGAGTATTAGGAATATTCTAGGAATATCAATCAACAATGCACAGACTAAGGGGAGAAATACAAGCAGAATCATATTGTTAAATTGAATTCTGAACTTCTTGGAAGCTAAGGAAAAAACAGAAGGACTACATGTTATAAGAATTACTGAAGAAAGGAAACTTGTTTTTTCTTTTGCACTGACTCCTAAAAAGTATTCCTTTGCAAGGTAAAAAACATGACATTGACCAAATGCCAAATCAACAAAACAAAACGTATAAACAAATGCACCCTTGATGGTAATCGTACAATTAGTACAGTCAGTTTTGCGTTCAAATCCTACAGTAAGCTTTGGGGGGGTGGGGGAGGTGGATGGCTCGTTTGAAATGCTCCACTGGCAGGACCTGAAATAATTGTGACAGATGATGTCCCCAGGGGTGAGGCCCACAGTGAGCAGGCAGACACAAGATGGCAGAGTTCTGGTGTCACCACCCCGCTCCACTGGGGGGTGTTGAAAAGACAGAGGAAGCAGTAGAAGGGGGCTGTTCCTCATACAGCTCTTAGGTCAAAGTACGAACCTCACACCTTTAGTAGATCTGCTTTTTCCAAGTCAGAAACCCAGGTTCCTAGGGAAAATTTTCTTTAAGATGGCAACTAGCTCTTGTTTTTGTTTCTTGTTTTTTCAATAGTGTGGACCAAGGGCCTGAGATGGCCTCGATTTGAGCCCCCTGACGAAGAGTGGCAGGAGAAGCGCTGAAGGAAGCAGTCCCAGGTGGCTCAGCCACACGGCCCTAACTTCCATTTGACTAACCCAAAGTTTGTACCATGAGACTTACTGCACCGGCCGTGCTAATCTGCAAATGCTTAGTGAAATTTAAACTCCAATATAAACTCTTCGAAATTGCCCAAATGAAATAGTAAGGAGCTTGATGTTTCGCCTTGTCATCTTGTCTCCTATATTTAGAACCTTCAACACCACCGCAGTAAAATCAACAGTTGAGTTTAGCAGAAGCTTAAATATTAATTTGTATCACTGCCAAACTAAATCATGGAATCACAGAATACAAAAACACAACAATTAAACCACAAAAATTCCACATCTCCTTTTATGCTGTGGTTGTTTTGGAAACGAAAGCACCATCTGTGGCATCCTTATTATTTTAACAGTAGCAGCAGCTCCTGTTCAGAGAGAAACGTCTTTGTTTAGGGAAGCACCCTGCTGGGCCATTTGCATCCACAAAACCTGGCTCTTCTCCTGGGTTCAGGATGCCAGGAGAGGATGGGGGAAGAGGAGGACCAGGACCCACGATTCATAACCTACAAATTAGCCATTAAGCCAGGTAATCTGTTTTGTTGTTGGTTCTTAATTTGTTGTGAATGGAGTCCCATCATTTTACAGCCTTGCTGGTGTCTTGACAGTAAAGGTTTCCCCACTCAGGTGGAGTCACCTGAGCTCTCCCACCACCAAAGCAGCTACAGTCCCACCAAAGTCCCCTTTTTCATCCCTCTCCCTCCCACTTGACAAGCCAAAGATCTATGTTCAGTTTTCAAGGATTGGTTTAAAGTTTGTCTTTGTCTGACAAAGACATAGAACATTTATCCACATGTAATATTTATGTGGCTCTTTTCTGACAGCTGTAACCTCAGAACTAGAAGTGGCCTTGAAACTGATGGAGGAAGTATAACTTAAAATAAGGTTAGAACCGGACTCACACAAGGAGATGGGGGTAGAAGGATTAGCATAACCATCAACCCAGCTATACCAATGCCTAGATCACAAAAGCAGACCCAGGCAGGTATCAGACTCAGGCGGGGTGGGGGGGGGGGCGGAGAATGGAGATTGAGTCTATTGTAGCATCTCCAGTCCCTTTCAGATCCCTCCTAGATACTCAAAATCCACAGCAAACAAACCACTCCTGGAGGGAAGGAGCCCCTCCCAACTGTAAGAGGACTATATCAGTGTCTTCTCTGCAATGGCTCAGGACAGCCATCTTTCTGCCCGCCTGTGCAGGTGACCTTTTCACCAATTCTTTCCTTGGCAGGGCAGTGGCCTTTCTGCCTGCCTGTGACCTGTCCCATGCCGGACCTTCACTGGCCTCCCTCAGCAGAGGCAGCTCTCCCCGGGGCTACCCGCCTGTCTGCAACCATGCAGGCCTCTCTCTCAGCAAACCTGTCCCTTTCGGGGCAGCCTGTCCTTGCCGCCTATGTCTATGCAAGTGTCCTTTACTTTCTGTCCCTTTCCTAATAAACCTGTTTGAGTATATACAATGTCTCCGTCTTGTGGATAAACTCGATGCGTGTCACTGAAGCGGAGCTCTGGTAAAACCTTTCCCAGAATAAACCAAAAGACACTGCTCTCAAACCCATCGACTCCCAAAATGACATCAAGACTAATTCAGTAAATGCAAGCTGCGACCCTGCCCACAGACGACGGACAGCCGCTGCCTGTTTCGGTAAATTCTTGCTACAAAGTTGAGAGGGGAGTTTTTGAGATAGACTGAGAATTTGAGATTGATGGCCTGCAAAGTCAGATGTGTTTATTATTTGCTGATTTGCCAGAAAATTTTACCAACCACAATCTAAGGTAAACTGAATATTTTATAAGCTAGGGAGGTAAGTGTGTGGGTGGAGGATTTGTTACTCTAACTTCAAATCCCTTGGGAGAGAAGTATTCCTAAATTAAACTTGGATGGAATTTATTTTCAGAAAACAAACGTTACAGTTTTCACCAGCATCAGTTTTATCCCTGGAAAAGCCTTTAGGGTGTGTTAAGAGCCAGACTTCCGCTAGGAATATGCAGGTGGCCCCCCACAAATTCTATTTAGTTTCCGCATCATCTTTGGTGTTATATATGACTGCGTGAAAGCTATGTCTCTTAATATTGAAAAGAGGACTCACCAATATATTCAGAACAGGCCTGTCTTGAACACCCCACTTCGGCATGTGGAACCATTTGGTCTAACGTAATCAAGGCCCTCAGGTGCAGGACTAACATGAATTACAGAGCATCTGGGCTTCATCCCAAGATTCATCCTCTCTTCCTCCTGTGAGTCCTCTCCTTGAAGCAGTGGGCCTAGAGCCCTTTCCTCAGCTCAGGGTTTCTGCTTGCACGTGGCCCATTTATTTTGGAATTTATATCCATGTAGATTCTTTATATGTATGTAATTAAATTTGTCCTTTTCACTTAATCTGTTTGAATCTATTTGATTCACACTTAATCTATTTGATTTTAATTTGATTGCTTGATCAGCCTGAGAAACCAAGAGATGGGGGGGAAGTCTCGCTGCTCCCCTCCAATATCTACAAATCCTTTTAGCACCAGCACCACCATCATCACCACCTTTTTCAAGGGAAAACAGGCATTCTATACAAATTTATAGCATTTTAGAATCAGAACTTCATTGTTAGAAGACAAGTCAATCCTAAAATAGATTAAAAAGCAAGGATGGAGAGATGAGCAAATAGCACAAAACAATTGCATAATAAATAATGGCCACTAACAGTCTATTGACCTCAATAGAGTCAGCAAAACATTCAGCCCCTTCCTATCAACAACCCAAATGACTCTGACCCTGAGCTTTTTATGAACTTTTCTCCCCAGACTGAAACTAAGAAGAGGGAGCCTCAGATTCCAAGTTCTTACTTGGGAAATCTAATAATAAAAAGAACTATAAATTGTAATCTATGGTTATATTTACAAACTAGAAGTTGAATTGAAAGTGCAATGCAAATGTTAGTTGCTATTGTTACCGGAACCAAGCTGCCTCAGCAGTGGGAGCCGGCAGCAGCAGTGGTGCCTCTCACTCTGCTGCTGCACCATGTCAGTTGCTCCTCAGAGCCCAGTAACAGCCATTTTGACCAATCAGGTGCTAGGAGCTGGCAGGTCGGTCCAGTCAGCTCCAGGATTGAAAAATGGTCCAATCAGACTTGTGGATGGGGCTCTGAGAGAGGCTATAAGCCAGGATCAGAGGGGTGGGGTGAGGAAGAACGAAAGAAAAAGAGAGGATGCGAGCCCCAGAGAGAGAAGGAAGTCCCTGAAGAGAAGAACAGAAGATGACAATGACACCAGCCCCCAGAATAAGAAAGACAACAGTTCCAGACTCTGAAAAGAAAGAAGTCCGTTCCTGGCCTCCAAGGGAAAAAGGAGAAAAGAAGCGTCCAGCAGCTGCCCTCCGAGGAGGAAGAGAAGCTGAAGGACTCTGCAGAGACTGGGCCTCCGGTCCTATCTCTGACATTGCCTGAAAGGAGCCCCAGGGGCCCCGGGCCTGGTGTCTCAGAGACCTGTGTGTGGGCTAACCCAGCACCTCCCAAGGAGCTGCTGTCCCCGTTGCGTTCTGGGTGAGGGGCCGCCACTTGAGGGTGCAGCGAGCTCTCTGTCTCCCTCGTTTGTAAAATAAACCCCATGTTTATTGTTGCTCCTATAGCCTGCAGTCTCTTGCAATTGTGGGTGCGGGTGAGCCCCACAGACAGTGCCCTGTCCTCCATCAGGTGTTGTCCTTTGTTGTTTTTGGCCTTTTGGCCTTTTGGGGCTTTTTGGTGGCTCTTGCCTCAGAGCCTGGGCAGTTGTGCCCCGTCCGCCCGTTTCAGTTGGCGACCACAAAGGGACACCCCGGTCTGCCCTGTCTCACTATCGTGGATGGGTCGTGGTGATTAAATCTTCCTTAACAGGCTTCAACTTAATTGGATACACACTGTATTCTCAGTTTTTTTCCTGAACCTTCCTACATTTTGGGAGAAAACTCTAGTCCGCTAACTTTTACTCTGAGGTCAGTGGAGGTGCATTCCACTCTTCTTCCTTTTCTATACTTTTAAAATTAATTATATATCCTCTAAAGATATATCAATTATATATCCTCTAATGTTCTGACATTACCTAGATCTTTAAAAGAAAGATAGCATATAAAGGGAAGACAGTCTGACCTTTTAGAAGATCTCAGTCGTGAATTTTGAGACAAAAATTAATTTGTAGTTAACACTGACAAGCAGACAAGTTAGTTGACTAATACATTTTATTGATCTGAAATTCTACATCATCTAATATTTATAATATCAGACTGTGACTAATGCTCACAGGGTAAAGAAAAATCGTCAATTGTGTGTGTACTTCCAACTGAAAGATATGTACATATGTGTTTAAGAGGGAGCTTTTATTTGTTTACAGAGCTTTGTGATTTTAAGTATATTTCCACCCATAAAGTAGTCTCTACAGCACTTATGTATAGGGCTGATCTTGCTACTTACGCTGATGCTGCTACTGATGCCATTTCCAGGGAAACAAAGTTGTAAATGAAGGCATATTTTATCAGTCAAGATACTATTTGACATTTCAAGATGTTACATATATATATATAACTAAGTAATTATATGTATATATGCATATATATTTAGACATTGGTTATAGTATTAAGCATATTTAATTTTAATTTGTTATGTTATATTTAATATGTATTTCCTTTTTATGTTTCTGACATGGCTTTAGAAATGGAAGCAAAAAGATAATTTATTTACTATAAAGATTAAATATTAACGTATTTAATTAATTTACTGAATAGAAGTATGCATTTTATAGGTTCAAGCATATTTTTTTAAAAGATTTATTTATTTATACATACAAGCTGGGGTACAGGCCAGAGGCGTGGGGAGGCAAGAAGGTTCACCAGAGACAGAGTGGGGAGCAGAACAGGCAGATCAGAAATACAGTGCTGAGGGGAGCAGCGGGCGAGGCAGGAGAGGTCTGCTGCACCATGTGGGATTCTCCCCGGCCGGGCGTCGAACTTGCGTCGCCGCTGCCGACAGCTCCACAGCGCAGCGCTCAACCGCTGCGCCACCAGGGAGACCCAGGTTCAAGTATATTATATATGAATAGGTACCTAACAATTTTTCAAAAGATTTATTTATTTATGTGTAGAAGAACTGGGGTGTAGGCCAGAGGTGTGGTGGGGAAGAGGATTCACCAGAGACAGAGTGGGGAGCAGAGCAGGCGGACTGATTGAAATCCACTGCTGAGGGGAGCAGCAGGTGAAACAGGAGAGGTCTGCTGCACCATGTGGGAAGCGCCCTGACTGGGGACTGAACTCAGGCTGAGGTGGTGATAGTTCTGAGACTAACCCTTAGGCTACCAGGGAGACCCTGTACACAGCAATTTTCAATAAAATAAGGATGTATGTATCTTTGCCTTTCAAACCAAAAAGAAGCCTCATAATCAGGAAACTTATTAGAAATACAGAATCCCAGACCCCCTCACAGTCCTACTGCATCAGAATTTGCATTTTAACACGACCCCAGGTGATCTGGGTGCACATATTTTAGGAAATATAACCGCTACCATTTTAAATATTAGTTTACAATTTATTAAAGCAAGAAAATGGAGATGTAAAAAATACAAAATATTTATAGCACATCCTTAAGTAAGAAATTTTTCAGATTATAAAAATATGTTCCAACTGGTCTTATAATGTTAAATGTTTTCTCTAGAATATAGACATGTAAAAATTCCTAAAATAATAATGCTTATAACATGAACAGATGGCACCAGTGCTATAAATATTAGCTGAAAAATCACAAAATAAATGCTCTTACGAAAGTATTGATTCACAAGGCCTTTGGTTTGCTGAAGCTATTGGTTTCAAGCAGAAGCCTAAAGAAATGTCTTGCTCTGGTCTGTTGAGCATTCAGAACTTCATAAAATGCAGTGGCCGATTCTTTAGAAAGAAACATCTGAGTGAAAAAAAAAATCAAACTAAAGGAAGTATTGATTCAAGATACACCAGCCTCACACATCCGTCAGTGCTCAACAGTGTGTGTGCGACATCACAGTCACCATCCCATCATGTTAATGACGACAGTTCACACCCTCTGAAGCACTTTACATAATCAGCTAATTTAATCCTCATGTAACTCTATGGGATTGGTGCCACTATCACCTCCATTTTAGGAAGGAAAAAACTGAGCACAGTGAGGTTAGGTAACTTGCTCAAGTACATTTATAACTATATTTAACTACTCCTACTCATTTATTATATTATTCAGTGGAAAAGATTTGCTTATTTTGGATACGTGGTCAAATGCAAAATTGGCCTGAACACTTCACTGTGTCCTGGACCAGTGTCCTGGAGCAGGTGATCCACTGGTCCTCCCACTGTGAGCTAAGGTGAAGAGAAGCTCAGCCAGCACCTCTGCAATGGGGTTTGCCCCTTTCTGCCCCTTCACTGCTGTGAGCGTGTGCCGGGGCAGGCGAGCCGGAGGTGAGACACTCGTGCAGCAGAGGCCAGTTGAACCAACCTCAACGACCTATTCCCAAGACACGCGAGCAAGTCCTGCCAAGATATGCAGAGCCAGTACTGCCTCGCCAAGCTTCACCTGATCATGATGCAGGCGCAGTGTGCCCTCACTGTTGTGTGCCTTCCATTCTTGGAGCTGTTTGTTACGCAGTGTCATTGAGGTGACTGATACCTGATAGAGATAGTTACTCCTTCAACTGAATTACTCATTCAACTAAGATCCAGAAAACATATATCTTCTGCTGCTCTTTACAGCTGACTACGTATGAACAAAATGTAGAAGGAAACAACGATGAGTGACACATGCTCTTGGAGCAGCAGCTGTGAGACATCTGAGAATCTAATTGTTTGGGGGGAAGCAAAAGTATCTATGAAAAGAGTTAAAAACAAAACAAAACAAGAAGACATATGGGTCCTCAAGTGAATCCTCCTCTTCATTCAACCTGCACATACCTTCTTAACCCATTGATCAATTAAGGGAACGATGAACAAAACACAAGTTGGGGTGGCTGCCATCTGTTGCCAACTGTTCCCCCCAGACAAACACAGCTCATTACTGCCATAAATTCCTCCGGGAAGGGTGGGGAGGGTTGAGGGTGTTGTAGTGGGTGGTGCTGTGAGTATAAATTGAGCTCCAAGATCAAATGTCTCCTGTGCTTCGTCACACATTGGCTCCCAGGTGTATACTTCTCCAGCATGTGTGGGCTCTTATGTCAACTGCACAGAACTCTGCCTACAGGGGAGGGGAAAGCCGATACTGCGCCACATGACAGAAATCTGATGAATGTCTGTCACACACATTGCAGAAAACCTGCGTGAGATTTTAAAAATTTTCTGGACCATCAGCGTGAATAATGTCACAGATGCGAGCAGTGCTATCTGTGCAAAGAGATTCTTGGTCCGGCATATTCTAGTAGTTTCACAGTAAAGATGAGTGACCTCTGCAAGCAAGCGTCACCTCACCCTCTACTTTAGGAATTTTTCATTTTTCAGATTCATTGGGCTATTTGTACTTTTGCTATAGCACAAGCATCACATTACACCAAGTTTATATATGCATATATGATGTTACATAGTGAATATATTATACATAATTAGTTATGATATATTAGTTACATATAAATATATGAAAATAATCATTTGCAGAGCAAAGATGTATATATGTATACTCACTAATCATCTCAATGCAACGAATGCTTCAATGTATTAGAAATGGGTTAACTCAATCAAAAGGTAAATAATGAAATTTATTACATAGTCTCTATCATCGTGCCTCCTACAGTATGTTCCCTATACTTGTGCCCTTCTACAAATTATTTCCTGTCTGCAGTGAAACAAGGATAGCAACTGAGCAAAAACATTTATAAGCTTCTAAGGAATTTAACTGAGTATTTAATATCATTTGAATATAAAATAAAACTCTGGGCTTTTAGTTGGTCATCTGAAGTATTTGCCCCAATAATTCAACTTGATTACATTTTACAGAAGCATCCTGAAAAGACATGGAATTAATAAAAACAACATATTCTTTTATACGGTCTAGGGAACACTGCTCTGTCACAACAGGGTTGGCTCTGAGAATTAGTAATAATCAGCATGGATCTATTTATCAGTGTAATCCAGCCGCTTACTTATTGAGTAAGCTCAGACCTACTCTATGTAAGTCATACTAAGTGCTTTACATGCATTATCTCATGTTATTCCTTTCAATAGGCAACTATTGAAAAGCTCACTATCTTGATGAGTTTATTTAGCTAGTAAGTGCAGAGCAGGGCTGGACCCCAGGCAGTCTGAATCTATGGGTGCAATATCACCCCTATACAAGCCAGCAGAGCTCTAAAAAGGAATCAGAGAGGACTGCAACCTCACAGATCTAGGGCATCCATGAGGAGAGTTAGAACAGTTCTAGAACAAAATCTCCTTCAGTGAATGACCCTCAGGAAAGGAGTAGAAAAGGTTATTAAATCCACTTGGAGAAATTATTTCAAAAATTATCAGCCTTAGCATTTATTCTACTCTTTTACCTTATTTCATTATTTTTCCTTATTTTTTCCTGAGTGCAGGGCCTCCCTGGTGGCGCAGCGGTTGAGCGCTGTGCTGTGGAGCTGTCGGCAGCGTGAATGCGAGTTCGACGCCCAGCCGGGGAGAACCCCACATGGTGCGGCAGACCTCTCCTGCCTCGCCTGCTGCTCCCCTCAGCAGTGTATTTCTGATCTGCCTGTTCTGCTCCCCACTCTGTCTCTGGTGAACCCTCTCACCGCCCCACGCCTCTGGCCTGTACCCCAGCTTGTATGTATAAATAAATAAATCTTAAAAAAAAAATTTCTCCTGAGTGCTGAGTTTGGAATAGGACTCTCTTGGAGTGATGGTTGACCCGGTATCATTATCTCAGGGATGACATGTACTGGGAAATGTGGAAAGAAGTAAAGGGAGATTTTAAAAATAAGAAGTAAGAGTGAATAAGAAATTCCAAGACAGCTGGGGGAAAACAACAACCGAAATCTGTGTTCTGAGAGGTCAGTGTACTAACTGTGGCAGTGATGGTGGGTGTGGGTTGGGGAGAAGTGGAATAAAGCTATTTTGGCAAAGAACAAATGTAGAAAATAGTCAACTCTTTTGTCTCCAACCAGACAAAGATGCTGTATTTACACTGACAAACATTTTTAATTCTTTGCTCTAGAATTTTTGGCTAGGCAAAAGAAGAGATGAATTTGCTGTACAAATAGATACAGAAGAGTTTTTTAGTTGATGTAGTTTGATCAGTCCAGCAGCTTTGCCTGTTCTGCCCGGACCTAGTCTGGCTGCCTCATTTTTCTTTTGTCAGTGCTTTCTTTCATCTCCTCACAATTCTCAGTGAATGTTTTCTTGAGTAACTGAGTACAAAATGACAAATGTTTGACTCTTACTCTGATAGATGCTGGGAGTAAATATGTACCGGTTTTCATTGATCATTTCCTCCCACTTAACTGTCTGATCTGTATTTTAATACTATTCTTACCCTTCTGGCTCTCTCCTTAGGCCTATTTCCAAATGCATCTATAAGACTTTTCTACTTTCCCTCCATTAAATTCCATTTCAAATTAGACCTTCCCATAAAACTTTATTAGCATTATTGTGTAGGTGTTGTGGATTTTTACTAATAAAAAATACTTAGTGAAAAGCAGTTACTTTATAAGTGAAAACTAATCCAAACCAAACAAAGAGATCAAAAGTAACAATCAACCTTAAAAAGCTGGCTGCCATAGAAAAATGGAAGTGTCTAGCCTGCTCTACGGAGCTCCCCAAATACTACAGCTTACCAAATAATGTTAATTCAGATGGAGCTTTATGATTTTATAAGACCAGTCACATGTTTTAGTTGACTCAATAACGCTCATAAAAAGGCCCAAAGAGGAAAAATCACATTTTCTCATATCATACATGATGCTTTTTGAGCCCAGAGGGTATGATTCCTAATCAGCAATGGATTATGATACTTTTTTTTTTTTAATGGTTGTATCAGACCATTTTTTTTAAAGATTTATTTATTTATGCACACAAGCTGGGGTGTAGGCCAGAGGTGTGGGATGGCGAGAGGATTCACCAATGACAGAGTGGGGAGCAGAACAGGCAGATCTATTGAAACACATTGCTGAGGGGAGCAGCAGGTGAGGCAGGAGAGGTCTGCTGCACCATGTGGGAATCTCCCTGGCAGGGAACTGAACTCGTGCTGTGGTGGCTGCTGATCGCCTCGTCATGCTGTGCTTAACCCAGTGCGCCACCAGGGAGGCCTGATTACGATGCTTTTATTTCTATCCATGTTGTATTTTACTATATTTCGCTACATGCTAGCAAATCTTCATTAACAACAGCAATGTTGAAAATATGGACCAAGTGAATAGGGTTTGATTTTTATCCCAGAATACCAAATAATCTTACTAGAATAAAAGAGAAGTTGGCGTCTGGCAAGGTCTCCCACACTGAGTATGAGGAGGACAGAGGAAGCCCACTAGTGCTGACATGAAGACTCAAAGATGTTACTCTCGATTTTGCTTTATAGTCTCGAAACACACTGGACCTCCCAGATTCTGGTGACAGCTTGCACAGTAATTCCAAAGGTTAACACAAAACTTCAAGCATCAACGAGTATGAAGAAGAGAGGCAACAGTAAAACCTTCCAGGTTCAAAGAGTGACTGCAGAGGGTCAAGTGTCAACTAACCAGCAAATACTCCCAGTAGATGAAAATGAAGCACTCAACTTTGCTCCTGTTGGACATTAAATTCTAAGTTACCACTGAGTTATTTTCATGGTATATAATTAAATTTTTATTAAATAATGTATTAATAAGTGATACTCTCTTTACAGGTTGTTGGTTGAGAGTGTGCTACTGTGACATGGGAAGACTTCTATTATTTAAAGTTATTAGTAAATAGAAGCCTACCACTACAAATACCAAACTTCCTGTCCCATATGTTAGGTATTAAATTTGAAAATTTTAATATTGGGAACATAGGGGCACATATCTATTGTGCTTTACTTAATGATGTCTAAAATTCATGCATTCATTTATCTAGTCAATAAAATTTTATTGCGTTTCTAGTATTTGCCAGGCACTGTCCTTGATCTTGAGATGTAACAATGAGCAAATATTGTATACAGTAAAGGGGAGAGTTAGATGTTTACACTAAAGGACATAGCACTACAAAATTAGACAAATTCTTTCGGGAAAGGAATGACTTCTATGAGAACGCATAACAAATCTGACCAAGCCCTGCGCGGCAAGGGAAAAAATTAAATACTGAGTTGAGATATGAAACATTAGTATGTGTTAGCCTGGTTTAGAGCAGGTTCAAGAATGTTCCTGGAATGGGTGATATCATCTGCAAGGGCCCTGGGCCAGGAGCAGTACAGATCCTTTTGAAGAACTAAAAGAAAACAATGATGCTAGAATGCTGAGTGTGGAGGAGAGAGCGCTAGGAGTTGAGATTGGAAGCAAGGCATGAGCTAGATCAATGGAGGTTTGGTGTTTTCCCAGAAACAATGGGAAGATACTAAAAGATGTTATGCAGGAGCACGTCCCAATCAGGCAGGCCATTGGAAAGGCTACCCCGGCGAACGTGAGAAAGAAGGAAAAGAGAGTCAGTTTGGATACAAGAATGCTGATTGGTCGACTGTGGTGACAGACAAGAGCTTGTAGTGAAGAGAGAAGCGTGCACTTGGGGAAATATTTTGGAGGTTAAGTCGTCAGCCCATGTGATTGCACATGGCAGAGAAGGGAGAGGACTATCAAGCACAAGGTGTAGGTTTCTTGCTTGTGGAACTGGATGGCATTTGGGATGTGTTCACTGCTGTTTCTGAAAGGTCAGCCACTGCAGGTTTGTATTCTTGGGCAAAATAAAGCTTACGTGTCTAACGTAAGCTTACACGGTGCTTTCTTTTTCTAGAATATGGTTTCATATATCTATAGGGCAATTTTCTACAATGTTGTATTTAAATTATTTTCTTTAAGTAGTCTCTGTGTGTGTGTGTGTGTGTGTGTGTGTGTTTCAAGTCCAGATTACTTTTAAAATCTTTATGTATTTCTAGAATAAAGCCAGATGACAGCTCCGTTGAGGACCTACTGTTGGTTGCAGAGCAAATACAATCAAAAGAGAAGGGCCTGGAACTTGTTGGGAACAGTTCCTTAAAGTTCTCATGGTTTTGTTATTTTTTAAGACATCCCAGTGGGTAGACAGAATGTTTCTCATCTCACCATTGAAACATGAGAGAATGACGGCCATTCTATACTTCTGAATTAAGGGCAAAAAAATGTGACAGGTGTTTTTCTCAGAACTCCCTGTGAGTACTGGAAACTATATTATTCAGTCAGTGAAGCAGTGAAGCACAGAGTGACCCTGGATATTGTTGAAGAAAGTAAAATACGTGACCTGTCAGAATAATAGGAAACACGGTTCTTAACTGATGTCATTTGGCTTCAAGATACTTGTTTCCTTCATAGCAGTCATGGCTCCATCACCCATGACTTCATCCACCCCTCAAACACTCGTCTGCACGTTCACGCTGTCTTCAGGAGAGCAGCAACACGGATTCCATCCGGGCTGCCCTCCTGCTGTGAGAATCTATATACTTTGCTCCTCTATTTGCCGCGTGTACCTTTCCTGATGGAATCGTGTAAACTTCCAGGTCTGGTGTCATAGATTAGTTCGTCTACTCACTAGAGAAGCCCAAAGTGCTATTGGAACAACAGAAGCCAACCAAAAGGGAGGCTCTCGGGAAGGAAAGTTAAAAACAAAATAGCAGCATATGAGCGGCCCGGGGAGACTGCATTCCCTGACTTACTCTACTAGGAAGGACGATGTAAATATAGACACCAAGTCAATCAAGCATCAGGACTTGGTCAAAATTAGATCAATAAATACGAATGTGGTTGCATTCAAGTCACTAAGAGAGAGAATTACATATGAGAACCTGCCATGACGGAGCACGGCTGGCCCGGCGAGTGGTGTAGGGATTAAGGTTGAGTACCAGAAACCAAACCTGGGTTTGGCCCCACCTGGCCTCTTGCTAATAAAGATCTTGAAAAAGGGGGCCTCTCTGGTAGCACAGTAGTTAAATGCTGCGCTGTGGAGCTGTCGGCAGCCGGGACGCGAGTTTGGTGCCCAGCGGGGGAGATTCCCACATGGCACGGCAGACCTCTCCTGCCTCGCCCGCTGCTCCCCTCAGCAGTGTGTTTCTGATCTGCCTGTTCTGCTCCCCACTCTGTCTCTGGTGAGCCCTCTCGCCGCCCCATGCTCTGGCCTGTACCCCAGCTTGTATGCATAAATAAATAAATCTTAAAAAAAAAAAAAAGGATCTTGAAAAAGTCATTTAACCTTTGATTGAAGCATTTACCACTGCTCTAGAATTACTGAATTGGGTGAGGACGAGCATACGTGACAGCGTCTGGAATATCCCTGTGTCTTGGCAAGGCTACTCTCTCTCACGCTTAAAGCGGTCTCAGGTTGGAGAGGATCACCTCCGTGTGGAGACAGCATTGCGTCTCCCGGGCTGTTGGTCTGCCTTCCTGACTTTAGCCCTTGGGGACCCAGGACCCGGTCCCCGCTCCACGGCTGCCAGGGCTGGTCCAAAGTTGGCGTTTCAGTGCAGATGGCTGTTGACACAGGATGACCCACACATGTCCCTCCTCCTGCCTCAAGGTAGCCAAGTATCCGGTAGAATAAAGAAATAGGGGAGAGTCTGCTGCTGCTTGTTGCTGCAGCTATCCCAGAGTTCTGCCTGAGGGGACCCTTCCTTGATGCGCTTTTTAGTTTTTTAATACCTTTAAGTCACATCATTAGAGTACATTTATTATAATGGTAAAAACCAAAATGCCCTTTTTTTTTGTTTTTCTTTGCAAAAAATAACTGGCATTACCCATGATTTCCATTCAATTAGTGGAGAAGCTGAAAATCCAAAATACTACTAATGGTGAAATGGAAGTAGAGATTTCCTAACTTGGGGAAAAATGAGTAACAGAATTCTCCTCATTTAACTATATACTAGTTAAAAAGCTAAGTGGAATGCACTTTCCAAGAGAAAGAGCAGTTAAATGATACATCTTCCTGCTTAAGTACTTAGTGGGGGAGATATTAAAAGTATCACATCAACAGAGTTGGAAGAAAACAGAAAAAAATCGATACTCAAGTATATACCTATGCAAATACTATAGAAGTGTTGCTTCTTATATTATAAAAATTATAAAATTGTCTAGAAACATAAATGGTTGAAATTATTTCTGGGTTTTGTTCATAGAGAATACAGAGGAGACATGCCGGTAATACTTGGAGCAGCTCCAGGCACTCCATGCTCGCCCAGAGCTGAACAAGAAAGGATGCCACGCGCCTTGACTCACGGCACCCACCCATCCTCAGCTCCAGCATATTCTCTTGTAGCTAGCTTTCTTTGTGCCTGTCAGTTGCCTCATAAATGTTCTTAAAACAGAAGAATCAAAGCAGTTGGGTTAAAATAATTCAATGAAATCTTAAACTTTCAAGGAATTCAGAAAAATTGGGGCAACCCAATTCGAATCTGGGGAGAGAATCAAAGACCCTGCCTGATTCTTCGCTTGTTTTCTACATAGGAACTGTCAAACCTTAGCAGGTGGTAGACAATCAGGCACATTAGTCATAGTTTAGTCATGGCCAAGAATTGGAAGGAGATGCTGAGTGACATCATCATGAGGTCATTAAATTGTATCTTCTTCTTTTAACTAATTTGCAAATGTGAGTTCAGCTCATATCATTCTTAGACTGGTTGTTATAAAACTGTATGCTTATACATAACCCACAAGTAATTTGAAGACTGTCTTCTATAGTTTTAGAGTAGGAGTTGTTTCAATAATGACAAAATAACTAATCTTAAAACAAAATGCAATTTTTCCCTGAGTAAAATAATGCCGGAACTTGAAAGAATTGTAGAAGCTATCAGAGCAGTTTTTACAAAATCTGTATAATAACATATGCATTGAGATGCAGCTACTATTTTAGCACGAACGCACAGCAGGCTGATTTCTCTGAGCATAAAGGTTTCAATTCAGGCTGCTCTCTGCTCCTCCAAGAATATAATAGTAATAAAACCATCCATCCTTCAAAGAAAGACTTACGTCTTTCTCAAGGCAATCTCTCCTCCTGAAGGTAGATGCAATTTAAAAACTGATTCAGACTAATTCACGCACAGAAAATGTTTGCTCTGTGTTTGAATAGGTAAGAGTTTTATAAGACAGTGTTCTTCGTATTTATGGAGGTGGATAACAATGAAAACCATTTGTAGTTGGGAACACAGGTTTAATTACTGTAGTCCTATTTTGCAAGAGGTTAATTGATTCTCTTTGGTAGAAGAATTATCCTGGGTTCTAGAGGCGTTCTTAATAACCATCTAAGAAGCCAACATCAGTATACTACAGGTCAGGATTCTATACAAGGCGTTTCTATTAAAATTATTGAAAATCAAAGTAAAAAAGATAAGTATATAAAGCATCAAGAATGCAAAAGTACTACTTGAATTCGAGATGTTGCTAAATATGAAGTTAATTTTAAATAAAATTGTAGTTACTACAAAAAGATATTTGCTAAGCTGATTTTAAAAATAACATAAAACTCTGACATCTAATTGAAAGGTTTTTACCAGGGGTATTGTGATGATATTTCTAAGTATTTTACTTTCTAAATCTCAGCCACAAAAGGGAAACCAATCTAGGGTTGACTATTAGTTTTTTTTTTATTTATATATTTATGCATACAAGCTGGGGTGTGGGCCAGAGGCATGTGGGGGTGGTGGTGAGAGGATTCACCAGAGACAGAGCGGGGAGCAGAACAGGCAGATATACTGAAACACAATGCTGAGGGGAGCAGCAGGTGAGGCAGGAGAGGTCTGCTGCGCCATGTGGAATCTCCCTTGCCGGGGATCAAACTCGTGCTGCAGCAGTTGCAGACAGCTTCATAGTGCTGCGCTTAACCCGTTGCACCACTAGGGAGGCCCTGGGGCTGACTGTTAGTTGACTATTAGTTTCTTAGGGTTTGACCTGCACTAAGCTCTCTGACCACAGTCTGACATTCTGGTTGTGTTCTTGCTCTTGGTGTCTAGAGAATCTCTCTAATTTTAAAATCACCAAATAGAATGTAACACAATCCTATAGCCTTTGCTTTATTTTGCTTTGATACAATGAAGACAGAATGCTGTTTTCTCATATTTTCAGTTATGGCTTTTCAGAGCAGAGTGGAGTGTGACATTTGAAAAGCAGAATTGAAATAGAGAAAGTACTTTAAAATTGAAATTGTTATTCATAGAATGTATTTGGTAGTACTCCTTCCTTCTCGATTTTTTGAAAGAGTTTGTGTAATATAGGGACTATTTCGTTTTTGAATGTTTGGTAGAATTCATTTGTGAAACCATCTGGTCCTGGGCTTTTGTTTTTGGGGAGGTTTTCAATTACTGTTTCAATTTCACTACTTGTGATTGGTCTGTTTAGGTGTTCTGTATCTTCTTTGTCTAGTTTTGGGTGATTGTATAGTTTTAGGAATTTGTCCATATCCTCTAGGTTGTTATACTTGTTTCCGTATAGCTGTTTATAGTAATCTGATTTTTTTTTTATTTTTGCTGTGTCTGTTGTGATTTCTCCTTTTTCATTTATGATCCTATTTATTTGTGTTTTCTCTCATTTATTCTTTGTAAGCCTGGCTAGTGGTTTGTCTATTTTGTTTATTTTTTCAAAGAACCAGCTTTTGGTTTCGTTAATCTTCTGGATTGTTTTTTTTATTTCCATTTCATTTAGTTCTGCTTTGATTTTTATTATTTCCTTTCTTAAACTGGCTTTTAGGGTTTTTTGTTGTTCATTTTCTAGTTCTTTGAAGTGTGAGATTAAGTTGTTTCTTTGGGTTGCTTCTTGTTTCTTGATGTGAGCTTGTAATGCTATATATTTTCCTCTTATTACTGCTTTTGCTGTGTCCCAGACGTTCTGGAAAGTTGTGTCCTCGTTGTCATTCAGTTCTAGATATTTTTTAATTTCTTCTTTGATCTCTTCGTTGATCCATTGGTTTTCCAGTAATGTGGGTTTCAGTCTCCATTGAGATAAGGAGGTTTCTTTTTTCCTTTTTATGATTTATTTCCAGTTTGACTCCTTTATGATCCGAGAAGAAGGCTGGTACGATTTTGATCTTAGTGTATCTGTTGAGGTTTGTTTTGTGTCCTAATATGTGATCAATCCTGGAGTATATTCTGTGCGCACTTGAGAAAAATGGGTATTCAATTTTTCGGGGGTGAAGTGATCGATAGATATCTGTTAACCCCATGTGGTCTAGGTCCTTATTTAGAGCTTTAATGTCCTTGGTTATTTATTAATAAGGTCTTTTGCCCTAAAACATAAACTGAGATTTTGTGACTTTTTTTTTAAATGTCCCTAGCAGACCACTAGGTGCCTAGGACCCCAGTCTCCTTCAGCCTCTCCTTCCCTACCTAATCTTGAGATGGCTGAAGGTGCCCGTTGTTAAGCAATACCCCAACTCAGATAAAGGGATAAAGTCACCCTCTAGTGGGGTTGACTCAAATTTCCACCTCAATCTTCAATCTTAAGGAAGAAATGCTGCTTACTGTACATGTGAGTGAAAAGGATTGATTCCGAAAATCAAATGCAAGTGCAGATTCGGGGGGTTCTGTCTGGCGTCACAGATGAAGAAGTCGCGATCACTGTACTTCACACTAAGACACCGACCCCCAGCTGGGATGGAAGCCCCACTTAGCTTACTACTGCCATGGTAAAGTCAACTCTCAAGACTTCAGATGACTTTTAAATAATAGCGGGAAAATAGACAGCCTGGTTGTAATTTTCAAGATGGGAAATTAGAAAATCTCATTTCCCTCATTAACTCACAATTTCACAATGTCTGGATCTCTTCCATGAGCTTGTCATGTGACTGCTAACATAACCGCTTATCTTTCAGGCAAGTTACGGATTCGCCTGGAGATTCAGCAGTTAGAAAATTGGACTAGTTTTAAAAACTTAAACACAGACTCAAGGATAATCTGGCTGTGGGCTGAACACTTATCTTGGGCCAAGTATTTTTTTGTATATGAGTTTAGTTTTATCACAATAAAAAATGATAAGGAAGAGGATGAGGTAAAAATGATTATTTCGTCTTACAGACGAGGAACAGCAGTCAATGTTCCGCGGGCGTTGGGATTCGGCTAGAGAGAGTAGAACCCTCAGCATGGAGCTGGGGCCGGGTGAGGTTGCACTTTAGCACATTCCCAGCGGATGCTGATGCTTCTTGCCTGGGACCACACTTCGAACATGACTGCACCATGGTAGGTGCGTCTATGACTATAGCCATGGAAATTCCTTAGCGCGGATATGATGCAAGCACAGGAGGAGCTTAAGAAATTTTAGTTTCCTGCTCTTCGAGAGAAGACATAGCTATAAAAACACAGTCACCACAGAGAGAGTGTCTAAATACTGGACTTAGCATCTGGTAATCTAAAGCTAACCTTCGTTCTCATGTCTGGATCTAGCTGCAGAATTTTCTAGTTCACTGTGGGACTGGCAGGAAGTAGGGGGAGTTAGGGGAAGGAGGCTATGCCCTCCCAGAACACAGCTGTTTGATTAAGGGTGTGCACCCCTAACTTCTCTAGGCCCCCATGGGTTCTGATCAGGCAGTTCTGGGCTATCGATGCGGTATCACTTTATCACTTTAGTAAGCACCCGGATGGCTCTGAGGCCGCCATATTCCAACAAGAGTTTGGAAACTGACTTACAGGTGCAACAGATGTCTGGCTGCTTCTGGCTTGGAAAGCAACGGCGATGACAAGCACCACAGGAGCACCGACTATCAGGGCGCCATGTTAAGTCAGTCTTGGCTCGAGGTGCTTGAGCCTGCCCTTCCGAGCCCCGTGACCGCCGCAGGGGGCCACTGCAAAACAGAAGTACCTGCAGCACTGTACAGGAGACTCACTGTTTTGACTACTTGGAACCTGGGGGAAAATCTCAACACAGGCAAGAGGCAGAGACCCAATTCTCTGTCCCTTTCTCCTAGCTCCAGCCACGAGAGCACTGGGATGACCTGTGATGACCAGTCAGATGCTCCCAAATGCGGGTGAGTTGGAGGCAGTTTGGCATGTACCTACGTATCGGGGAGCCCGGATGGAGGAGACTCTGCAATGGAGAATCACAGGGAGAGTGAGATGAGAGGGTAAGGGCCAAAAGGGTGTCAGGGGGCAGTGGAAAGGGTGCTGATGGTGCATCCTCTGTAGTCTGCTGTAGCTAGCAGTGCTCCTCTCGGCTCCCACCGGGCTCGGGAACCCAGCACGTGTACAGTCCCCAAGTGGCCGGTACATGCTGGCACATTTCTGTGACTTTTGACCTCTGATCCCTAGGCTGTTGAAGCAGGTTCACATCATCCCATGAAAGAATGTCTTACCTATTTCAGTCTTACCTTTCTACCGGTGTTACCTGTGGGGAAATAATTTAATCTTCTGGGGCTTAGTTTCCTCAGCAGTTGCATTAAGAGGAAGGAGTCAGTGATCTGTAAGGCACTTTGTAGTCCTTGAGATTCTGTCCTATTTAGCGTCAGAATAAATGCCCTTGGTGGGAGTCAGCACCGCGGAGGGAAGAGGCTCAGATTTATTATCTGACGCTTTTCTGTAGAAGTAGAAATGGAATTTCGATACATGAAAGGATCAGCCTGGAAGTTTCAGAGGCAGGGTCCATCTCTTCTTATAAACTAAACTTAGTGGCAGCTTAATGACTAATAAACTCCTAAGAGGAAAAAGGATTTCCCAAGTGACAGGGAAATCTCACTTCTCTTCAACTAATACCAGCCCCTGAGCCTGCCCCAAAACAGGATAATTTCAATGGTTCTCTCTTGTACAGGCTACAGCACAAGGAACTAAAAAAATAAAAAAATAAATAATCTGCCTTTTAAGTCGAGTCAGGGTAGAAAAGTGCCCCAGATGAAACTATTTTTGACAAAGATAAATCTCAGTGAAATATATCCAATCCCTGAGAATAAAAGGCAAGACTTTTCCAATTAAATATTTTGGAACCCTTCCAGTGCTGGAGTTTGGGGAATGAAGTGTCTCTGTCTGGGGCAAACTCTGTTCTTTGCTTCCTGTCTGGCTTCACCCTCTATTCAATAGGCCTTTGTCCAGGACCTCGGTTGCTTGGTGACTTCATATTGACGCCACCAACAGCTGCTGTCCGATGTCACCTGATCACACGATAATGCCACAGGACTCACGGGGAGCACGACAAGGGTGATGACATCTATATGAAGTGGCTTTCCAGTGGCTGCAGGGGAAGTGTCTGTCTTTGCCTCCTGCCACTTTTCATTATCACTTTCTCACTTAGACTTTGTTGTCCTGGCTCTGGCAGGAATTAAGAACTCAGGATTTTAGACAGCAGGACCAGCCCAAGGCCACAGAAAGGAGTTCTTTTGCATGAGCTGGCACATTTGAGGGGGTCTCTGTTAGTCTGACGTAAGAAAGTGACTGCCTTGCTGCCCAGCGCCAGCCTGTGCTGCTCTTGCTCGTGTTCAGCGGGTATGTCTTAAGGTGATTCTAATAATTTCTTATGTGAGAGTGATTGAACAGGGCTCCCTGGTGGTGCAAGGGGTTCAGTCTCGGTACTATGATGTTATCGCAGCCACTGCACTAGGAATTTGATCCCCTCCCAGGGAGCTGCCCACAGGGCGCAGCAGACCTCTCCTGTCTCCCCGCTGCTCCCCTCAGCAGTGTGCTTCAGTAGATCCACCTCTGCTCCCTAACCTGTTTCTGGTGAGTCCTCTCATCCCCCACACCTCTGGCCTGCACCCCAGCTCTTGTAGGCATAAATAAATCAATCTTAAAAAAAAAAAAAAGAATGATTGAACAAAGCAGCACATGCTTTTTGGTGAAAACGTGCAAACAAAAGTGAACTTACCGATTCAGGTGTCTGAGCACAGCCCAGGCTGGACGGAAACCTCAGCGGCTGCCCACACTCAAAGCACAAAATCTACATTCCTCTTGACTGGGGTACAGTGAAAGTGCCCCAGCCAACCATCTCCTCCCTCCTTGAATTCATTCAGAGAACTAACAGGTAGCTGTTGGGCATCTACGGATCGGTAATGGGCTGGTAACAATATTCTTCTGTAACCCCTCTCAGCTACCTCACCCCTCAGCGCGTGGCACTTTCTCATGCCGCCTCCACCCGAGACAGCCTCACATTCCTTTGTCTCCAACTACAAGCCTGGGGCATGCCACCTGCCAGTGAGTCGCTCCGCACTGGCCCAGTGGTGACGAATTGGACTTCTCTGAGTTGTCTGATGGGCTCCCAGTTGTGTCCCAATGGCTGAGTATGTTGTAGCTGCATCATGTAGGCGGTTTATGGACATTAACCTCTAGGTCTGGGTTACAAGAAGGATGTCTAGCACTTGGACATGGTAGCTTGCAAAACCAATTTCATAACTAAGTTATCTGGAAAAATCATTTCCATTGAGACTAAGGCAAGAATGGCATAAACTATAGCCTTATAGCCAATTTTATCATTGCTCTGTATCTTTAGTCCCAGCACGTATGTAACACAGGCTTATCTTCGGATTTTTTTCAGCTTATTAAAATAAGGGTGCTGTAACCCCAATTCTCAAATATTCATTAAAAAAATTATGACTGCTCTCCCTGAAAGATGACATATAATATTTACTGTTGAAAGAAAATACTGAAAATCAGGGTCACAGAAAACCAAGACCCTACTATTTTACTTTGTGCTCAAAACAATTGCTTCAACAAATTTTACAATCTCTCTTAAAAATAACAATAAATAAGAAGTGAGAATATTATGTTAAATTTTATTTAGTATTTTAATGATATTATGACTGGTTTTCTATTATTAAATTCTGATAGTTTCCTGGGGTGGGGGTGTCCACTGAAAACTAGTATTTATTTGTTAATAACTTTCTGCTTTACCACCAGAACAACTTTTACACCATCACTGGTCTTTGTGAATCTGTGGAAATCGATGGTAACCAAGGACTGGAAAAATCAATCAAGATAGTTCCACTTTTCAAAATGAGAAAAAATATATCCAGAAAGTTTATGCCAGCAATCTCGAAGCACCTGCTGTGCAAGTATCTAGACTTGATGACTAAAAGAAACAGTTTGTATTGAGTATATGGACTGTCAATATCCCTGGAGCTTCGGATGCATACATTAGAAGAATGTGAAAGAAATTTCATGCTCATAATTTCTCTGAAAGAGAGTTACCACATTGTAGATGAGAATCATAACGCAGACCCGGCACGTGAGACCTGAGTAGGCAAGCTCTGAGCTAGAAGTCAGCAGTGGCTTGCACGCCCTTATCTGAATGATCTTGAATCTCTGTCCACCAGAGTAAGGTTGATGGCAGCCTGCACTAAGCTTCTGTACTTGGTCTAATCTTCAACACTTCTCCTAGTGAATATGAGTAGGCAAACTGAAGCTGTCATGAGGGTAAAGTAAATAATTAAATATTAGGATCTAGAGCCACAAGATGAAGTCATAGATTGGATATAATAAAATGAGACTCAAAGAGGATCAAAGTGAAGCCTGCCCCAGGGTCCAAGTTCTCGCTGCACAAGCCCCTGATAGGATACCCATCTCTGCACTCCTGAGAAACATCACACACCGCCATGCTGTCTATGGTAGGCTCGATGACCCAACAGAGAGCTATGATGGTCAAGTTCAACACAAGTTAACCTAGACTCTTAACTGTAGCAAATACTATTAAGATAGCACTTACTAACTAGACTACATAGGTGGGAATAAATTAGCTATTGCAATGTTGGTTGAACCTACTTGGCTCAGAAATCTCTTACAGATAATACCTAAAATTGTTCCTATCTCAACTCATAAGGATACAATAGGGTTCAGTGAAATTAATGGAACATATATTTAAATTAATGATATCTATGTTCTAAAGAATAATTTAACTTATATGTATCTCATCAGTCTTTAGGCATACCTGAACAGTAGGACTCCTTTCAGTTCTTTCTGAAGCAATTCAGTCCACATCTATCCTATCTTTAGTTCTTGGTTCCTGATGTTGAGAGGATTATAGATTACGTGAAACTGGCATGGGTATGTGACAAAAGATAGCATTCTCACTTCCTGTGGTCCCATCCAGCTTCAATAACAAGAGCTAATGATTAAAACTGGTCATATGACAAATTCTTTCCTAATATAAGGAAGAATTTCCTATCAGCTACAGCTGTCCGAGATGGAGGATATAGTCATAGAAGTCCATCATTAGAAGGGCCATGTGTTATTAATATATTAGAAAAGAGGGGTTAGAAGTTTAATGAATGGTTATTCTGTGTGGTGTTAACAGTTGAATGTTTGTGCCCTACCCAAGTTCACATTTGAAACTCAACCTCTAGTGTGATAGTATTTGGTGTACTCTGAGAAGTAATTAGGTTTAGATGAGATCGTGAGGGTGAGGCCCTTATGGTGAGATTAGTGTCCTGACTAGAAGAGGAGGATGCATGAGAACTTTTTCACTTTTCAGGTACACATACTAAGGAAAGGTCAATGAGGACACTGAGAAGACAGTCATTGCAAGCCAGGAAGAGACCTCTTCCCAGGAACCAACCAGGCCAGCACCCTGGTTTCAGACTGAAAGTCACAAGAACTATGAGAAATAGCTGTTTGTGGTCTAAGTTGCTCAGTTAATGGCATTATGTTGTGACAGCCCAAGCTGACTAAGACAATTTGGGCTTTGTTCTGATGACTCTAATTCTAATATCAACAGAGGCAAAAACGTGCCTAACTCAACAAAGTGCCATGATGATTAAATTTATTTTATCTTTAAGATTAGTCTTCCAACTGTATTATGATAAACTATCTCTGAAATATTATTTTATAAGCTTTATTTCACTTTGACTGCTAGAAATTTCATTCAAGTTCATTTCACTAGGAATTAATAGAAGGTTCTGGAAGATGTAGAGCCCTGCTACTTCTCTGACTTCACATTGAACCCAAGTTCACTTGCTTAGACTACTTCAGTCTCGATGTGTTCCTGAAGTGTAAGATCTCCTTGGTACCTTGGTACTTCTCCATCCATTCTAAGGCCTTCCCCAGACAGGGCCGATGTGTTTGCCATATCCTTGCCCGGAAGCATTTGCCCTCAGAAGCACAGCTTGCCCTCACTTTCTTTCCACCTCTGCTCAAATATTCCCTTATTAGAGAGGTCTCAGAATCAACCTTTATAAAACAGGCTGCTTGTTTCACTCCTGACACTCATATCTTGCTTATACTGCTCATTTTCTCTTGCCAGTACACCCTGTGTTTTTTATTATCTGTCTTCCTCCTCTAGAATTGAAGCTTCAAGAGAGCAGTGACTCTGATTTATTCGCTGCTATCCTTGGCATCTAGAATAGTCTTTAGCATACAGTAAGTACATTTGTTGAATAAATTAAAACATATTTTAAAAAATCCAAAGTCAGCATGATTGGTACTTTGTAGAATTAGTCATTGTCTTGAAGGATAAAAAATTAGTATTACTTCATGTGAAACTCTGAATAAGAATTCAGGCCTTGGATAAAATTCTACGATAGTAATCTTTCTTTTCAGACCAAAAATAAATTAGGTATGTTCCTTCTCCAACACCATTTACTGACAAAAGTTATAAAGCCAAAGGTCTTATATCGGGGATATTCATTATAGAAAAACAAAATTCTGTGATTAATTTATATTAAAAATAACTTTTGACTTAAATAATATATTTTGTCAATCTCCAAGTAAACTACAGAATATGTGGGAGCAGTCATGAACCAAACTCCCTGCTCTAATTTATCTAAGGCTTAAAAATTAGGAAAAACAAGGTAGTGACATATACATGCACGCGCGCGCGCGCACACACACACACACACACACAAAGACCTAGCTGAAAAATACTAAAGAAAGGTCATGCCACAATCTGTGTTGCACTCTGTTTATGTCACCCTGTCTTTAAAGACTGAGTGACCAGTGCCTGCACTTAGCCCGCCGGTGGAAAGACCGAAGCTGGAACCCACTTAACCATGGGTTCTGGGAACCAAGAGCAACTGTCGTATTCTGAGCCTGCAGGGAGGCTTATTTAGGTTTCTTGGTTAAGCTCACAGCAATGGAAAACCTCCCTGGCAGCAAAGGGCTGGACATTTCTCTGTAGATATTCAGCTCACAGCCCAGTGGCTTGAAGTCAAAATGAAAGGTTCTCGTCTCTGGGGAAATAAACTGGCAGAAGAGTCATGGAGAGAGAAATTGCCGAGAAGCTGGAGCTGGGAGACACCTGCTATCTCCAGTCACCTTATTCCATTGACTGCGGTTGAATTTGAACGCCGAGCAGGCTGTACTGACAATCTGCGTGGCACGCAGAGCAGGTGGGCACTGCGGACGCTCTGGGCGCTTCCTGCTGGAAGACTGGAAGACACTGGGCAAAGCCAAACCTAGGGGATGGGGCCATTGTATCCAATTTCTGAGAGCTCTCTGGAACGTGTTTTCTATTTTGGTTTTATCAAGGCAACACTGAAATAGAACATTATAAATGTTGCAGGTGTCCCTCATGGATACTGACATGTTCCGGGAGGTTTGATAAAGGCAGTGGAGATGAGCGCGCCTCGGAAAGAGGGTTGAGGTGCAGGTTGCGACATACGTCTCACCTAGCAATTTTGCCTTCAGCGAGATGCATTTCTCAGTGGACTCTTCCAACCCCAATGTGGGAAACTCAAACTTTCAGACTGAGTTTGAGATCCCAAACGACAAGCTCTCTGATTATACCAAGAGAGCTTTGGTTAGGGACATTCTATTCCAGCCAACAGGCCTCACTGCCCTTTCGCTCTGTGTGCGTGGGGCTATCCACTGGGTAGGCAGAAACAGAACCCCAGGTGGCCCATGCACGCATGACAGCAACTGCATCACCGGGGCAGTTGTCCCTCTGCTTTGCCACATAACCTGGAGGAGGAAACTAAACAAGGGCAAGACCGAAGCAGCTGGCCCGGAAGGCACTGTCGGAAATGCTCCTCTAGTTAAGTGGAGAGGACCACAGAGCAGGCGGCAGAATCTCAGGTTCGACACCTCTCTTTGTGCCTTGATACCTACGCTTCCTATATACGCAGACACCTATGGGGACCGTGAGATGTGCCAGCTTCGTTGAACTGCATGGAGGTAACAATTGTCATATTTCATTTTCCCCAATCTGTATCCTGTCAAATCCTACCTCCCACCTTGTCATATTTCTGCCTCATCCCAGGGAATATTTTCTGCCAGTCAACAGACTGTGTCCAGAAAGGCAGCTGACTCAGTCCTGGGGGCAACTTTCAGTGCTGCGCCAAGCACACAGCTCCAATCCAGCCTCCGGCCTCCCGTCCCGTTGGCAAAAGGTCAGGGGTCATCTTTCAGTCTACCAACTGCCATTTCTCCTTCTCCTCACTGGGAAGTCAAATGCAGGGCATATTGGAAGTTTGTGAGCTGCAGAGAAATGGAAGCACGGAGCTTAATGTGCTTAGTGGTGGTAGAATTTGAGAGAATAAAGAGAGAGGAGATGGAAGGAAGGTACGAGAGAGGGGTCTGTGATGAGAGGTACAACATTTATCTTACCTGTGACAAAATAAAAGACCCATGAAGTCACCTAGTCAGTCATCTCCAGCAGAGGCAAGGCCTAAAGGCAGGAAGAACTTTCTAGATCACAGACTGGTATTTAAAAAGCTGATTTTATTTTTCTCAACTGGACCCAATGTACCACTGTTAATATGTCATCTGCCCAGCTGGTTGGATTTAACAGCATTTTAAGGGCCTAGCTCTTCTTTCCCTAAGAAGTTATAGTACTTCACTTACAAACGCGGTTAGGACACGAAGGAGCTTTGTGTGGAGAGACAGCAGATGGGGAATGTGCTGCCATATCTAGGCATACCCATTTCATCTCTAGTTTTAATGGGGGGTAAGGGTCTCTGCCCCGAGCAGCGGCAGCCCAAGGTGGGGGTGGGGGCTGGAAGAGCACTAGTACTGGCATTGGGTAGAGGGTACGAAGGAACAGTGTAAATCTCAGTTGGTTTCCTTACTATCATTAATTCTCTATCAGCTCTGCACTGGGGCGTTGCCTGGATCCAGGAATGGTTCCCACTGACATGCCCCCACCCTTAGTAGGTCTCTAAGCTGTGGCTGAGCTTCGGTTCTCTAACTTACATTTGATCATTTCAGTCCTGCCCCGCTAACTCGAAGAGTTGTGAAGATCAGCTTACTTGTGAAAACAGGTGAGAAAGTGTTTTGTGAATTCCAAATTGTCAAGCAAATTGCAGCAGTTAAGCTCTTGATTATCTCGAGGTGTGGGGCAGGGTGAATATGACAGACCACACTGGGGACCGCCTAGGACCTAGCCCTGTGTCCGCGCCTGGCTCAGGAGCGTCCGCTGAGTGGGGAGCGAGCGCCCTGAAGGATGGGCCAGCTGGGGCACCAGCCTCCTCCTTCTCCCTGGCCTCCAGGACGGAGGGAGAATAAAGTCCCATTGTTTTCTGCCACCCCGTTTGTTGGAGTGACATTTCCCAGCAGTCCTGGAAAACTCAGATGAGGAAGTGCTAAGGTGAACTCTCTCTAGCTTACTCTATAGACGCGAGTCATCCATAAAAGGAGTATTTCTCTGTTTCACGGACTGTCTTATGAAGCTCGAAATGCTTAGTATTTATACTGTCCTGAATTTTCTGTCTGTTTATCCTTATTTTATGTCAACAGCAGATAAATAGTTCTCTTCAAGTAACCTCTGTTCTTTACTGATCCCTTTGTTCTCCCAATTTTCCTTATCCACCTCCCCTGCTATGTGATGATGAATTAATATAGACCATGATTAGTATTTATAAGGAAGAGGTCTGTTCTGTTGCATGCAACTCTGGTTTGCCACCATCACTGCATTTGAGGATCGTGGGAGTGGGGGTGGGGGCTGTTTTAAATACTGGTGCCAGGATAGGGCCTCCCTGGTGGCGCAGTGGTTAAGCGCTGTGCTGTGGAGCTGTTGGCAGCAGTGACGCGAGTTTGACGCCCAGCGGGGGAGAATCCCACACGGTGCGGCAGACCTCTCCTGCCTCGCCCGCTGCTCCCCTCAGCAGTGTATTTCTGATCTGCCTGTTCTGCTCCCCGCTCTGTCTGTGGTGAACCCTCTTGCCACCCCACGCCTCTGGCCTGTACCCCAACTTGTATGTATAAATAAAATAAATAAATCTTAAAAAAATAAAATAAAATAAACTGGACATAAAAGGAATCCACAAAAGTTACTAACACCGACATTTGGGGTAAAAAGGGGTGTCTTTAACTTCCATGAGAAAAAATATCTGCTATTTTTGGAATCATACATTCTTTAAAAAAATTTTACTCCAAAGAGACTGAATCAAGCATAAAAAAAGTGAGGTATAGCCACATACATATTGGAGCAAATTCTTTTCAAAGTGCATTCCTACTGAGGCTTTCACGCCTGTGAAATTCCTTGCTTTCAGTAGACAGAATCATTTTGAGTGGTTCTGTCTGACTGTAACTTTTGTCCAAATCACTCACTAGGGACCAGTTTGTATTGATATTAGAATAAGTGATATTAGTACTTTCCTCCTCTTTATTATATATTCTTATCTCCATCTCATCACAATGCATATTACTAAAATTTTATAAATTAGCAAAAATAGTAAATTAGTAAAATTTTGAATAAAGGTATTTGAAAAAATTTAACTAGACTATAAATTATTATTTTAGAAGTGACCCATATTAAAACAAGTGTTTGAAAAGTGCATGATAGGTAAACTTTTCTTTGGTTATTATTAAAACAAAAATTACATTTTAAAAAGAATTCACCTGAAATACTGGTGTTAGTACTACTTCTAACCTCAGAATTGAATAGGTAAGTCATTAAGACAGAATATACCTCTCCGGTTTCTTGGGAGACATTTCTGTAACTACAAGAAAGCAATGCAAATCATATATTGACAGTTTATTATTAAATTGCATAATCTATATTACCATGTAAGAAACTAAACTGGTTTAATGTAATAGATATTAAATCTGATGCTTAAAATTATATTTTCTGTTAATTTAGAGAAGAATGATAGAATATACTGCATTTCAAAACACCCCAAAAATGGTATTCAAAGATAAATTCCATTGTGCCAGGAACAGTATCTGGAATCAAATAATGAAACAGAACTAAGTGTCAAAGAACATACTGGGGAAAATGAACAACAAACAGTAAGAAAGTGATGGAAAAACCATGTAAAAATTAAAGCAGCATATCAGAAATATTTTCAGACTGCCCATGTAACATATTTAAGGTCTAAGGAATTTTAGAGGATGCTTAGAAAGTGCATAACTCTCTTATCTACAATGTAAAGATGTCTGGTGCCCATCTGCATGTTTCTCTGCTGAAAGACTCGAGTCTCCACAGGTTTAGCTTCAGCAGGTAATGCATCTCATTAGTATTCTATCTCTAATGCACACTAAGAGGGCTTAAGAAACCCTCAGCAAATACACAGAGGCTAATAAGACACAGGCTGAAAGGTTAATTTGGCATGTTGCAAGGGCTTAATTATTTAATGTGATAAATGGCCTTTTTTTCCCTCAAGTATTGACCTAACAGAAGAAATGTCTTCCATTATGCTGGCCAAAAAAAAAAAAAAATCAGGATTAAAACATTAGAAGATAATTATCATTTATGCAGACTAATTTTACTAAGTAGTAAGTCTATTCATGCTACCAAAATGAAAAGTTTGAAGATGATGTAGAAAGCTTCTGTAAAATCATATTTACTCAGAATTTTGGACTTTAGACACATCAACATCTGGCTCTTCACTCCATCAGGGTTGTTGTAGTATTGAATATACATTTGGCCCTCGATTAATTACATGTAGTCCAATTCCCTAGTTTCTGGATTTAGGGAATGGACTGACAAAATATTTCAGGTAAAATTCTCTAAAGTTTTTGAACTTGAGCTTAGTGAAACTCTATGGAGTCCCCATATTTGGTTTAACTTCTGCTTACATAATATGTTGTAATGATCTTCAAGCTAAAAACTATACATAACTTAAAGGGAGCCAATTTTTAAAATTACTTTGACATTGTTAAGTGCTTGTACCACTTTGCATATGTATTTATTACAAGAGGATGCTATCAAACAGATGTTGTTTGATGCCTGCCTTTGATACATGATAATGAGAAAGTGAATAAGGAAAAGCATATTCAAACAAAACTGCATTAACAATCCTGGGGAAGAAAAGGCATTGTGTCGGTAGGGCTGGAATTTGTGCCGACAGGGAAGCTGCCTGGACTGGAGAAGATCTAGCCCCTAGGAAAAGCCTTCACAAAACTGAGATGAAGAGTGATGGAAGAGACGTTAATTAATGCACAATCTAAAAGCGAACTCACTGCCATTTGTTACAATACTTTACCACTACTTCGTATGATTACCAGTCATTTTTGAATGCAGAAATAAAATATTTCCATTGCTCTATAGGTGAGTATCCTGAACAGTCTGTCTTTAAACCAAAGGAGAAGAGCTGAACTTCCCATGCAGAAGGAACCGATTATTCTACTCTGGGGTGGTTGCTTTATTTATTTTATCTTCTCTCAGTAGAGAAAGACTCTGGTTCCTATAATTACTTCCCATTTATTCCTAGTTGAAAGTGGGTGAAATTTTCTATTAATTAAATTTGAATTCTCTCTAATTGGTAAGTTTAAAACAATGACAGGAATAAATTGTACAACATATTGCATTCCAAACAGGGTCGAAATAAAGCAGATACATTATGTGGCTTAATGAAGCAATACTAAGACAAGAGAATCCACAAGTTACTCAAATTCAAAGACAGATAAATGGGAACATTGGGGATAAATTAGACAACATGAATTTCCTTCTATCAGGCAGATTTGGGAAAGAACCTTGTGAGGGGTACTGTTTGTTGAATCAAAGATGATTTTCCTCCATAGAGCAGAAGAAGGGGGTTCACTGAAGACCCCGAATTGCAGAATATTTACAATAACTAGTTGGCTAAGTTATTAACAATCAACCTATTCAACATTGGCTTCTAAGTAATAAAAAATGTAGCAGGAGAGAACTATTGGGGGCACCAAGCTGCCTTTGTCTTAGGTTAAGGATTGATAACCACACCCTTCGAACCTTTTGATGGATTTTGGACCTGTGCTTGCTGAGTTGCTTCCTTCCATCAGTGGAGGGGGAGATCATTACCTTATATGTCCCTTAGTTTATATCAGTGTATCTTCTGGATTTCCTACCTCCACACCTCTGCACGAAGAAAAGGATTCTAAAATTCAGCATAATACTTTAAAACATATTGGATCATAAAACTTTTAATACAGGGAAATCCCTCTGAAATTCTCTAGCCCAGTTTCTTCATTTCACAGATGAGTAATCAGATGCTCCAGGAGAGAATGCTCTCTGCCCAAGGTCACTTAGCTAATAGAAAATTTAATTTGCAACTGATGACAAATGTCTGCCCTTTCCTTACTCCATACACTTGTGGACATTTTTCAGTTGGTGATACAGAAGAACACAATTTCATAAAAGTTGCAGATGAATAGATATGGAAAGGTGGCTTATATGTTAGAGATGATAAAATAAAGAGTTTCACAAGAATGGTGGCAAGTTGGAGGAATGGGAAGAAAATGGCAAAGTAAAAGTTGATAGAAATCATTACAGACATCTTCTGTAAGTTGATCAGACACAGGGATACCCTACACAATTCTGCAGCTGATGTAGAACGTTAATTGTAAGAATGGGTCATGCTTAAGTGACTCCCTGTCAAAAAGACTAGTTTAATTGGCACTGGGTAAGACAAGCTAGTGCCTACTGCGAGGACGGTGATGGTCCTGCTGAGTTTGCTTTGGAGACACATGCTCTGTGCTAAATTTCGGACTGACTTGCAGCCCTGACTACTATCTGGGTATCATCTGAAAGGTTGTAACTGTATGCGTCTCACTAGATTGGAAGAGTTTCAAGGACAGCACCAGAGACAGAGTGGGGAGCAGAACATGCAGATCCACGGAAATACACTGCTGAGGGGAGCAGCAGGCGAGACAGGAGAGGTCTGCTGTGCCATATGTGGGTCAGCTCCCTGGCCAGGGATCGAACTCAGGCTGCAGAGGTGATAGCATGACAGAGCTGGCCCCCCCCTCACACCTATCACTGGCTAAACTGAGGCTGATACAGATGATGAAATGAAGGTTTCATTGGCTAGAATTTCAAGATCCAATTGTAATTTTCTTAACATAAACAAGAACAACTATAGTTTTGAAGGTAGTGATGGATAAATGAGTGTAAAATGATCAGAAAGAAGGAATGCAAACTCTTCTTCTTCTATCCTTTCTAAGAGAAAACAGCTTAAGCAACAATTCTTACTGAATACCCCTCTCAGCTTCCTAAAAACCACTATATAAAATTCTACGAGAAAACAAATGAAATTGTGTATTAATAGATAAAAACAAGACTTTGTACCTATAATGCATATATATAATATGTGTGTATATGTATATATATGTATGTGCATGCATGTATGTGTATATGTGTGTATATATATGTATGTGAAAGGACTGATAACAAAAATTTACAAGGAACTCACACAACTCAACAACAAAAAAAAGCCAATAACCCAATCAAAAAATGGGCAGAAGAGCTCAAAAGGCACTTCTCCAAAGAAGAAAAGCAAATGGCCAACAGATACATGAAAAAATGCTCAACATCACTTATAATCAAGGAAATGCAAATCAAAACCACTATGAGAT
>PVIJ01002488.1:39939-95106 GCA_004024925.1 Scalopus aquaticus | reverse complement strand
GACACCTGTGAGGATGGCACACATTAAAAATACAGGCAACAACAAATGCTGGAAAGGATGTGGAGAAAAAGGAACTCTTCTACACTGCTGGTGGGAATGTGAACTGGTCCAACCACTATGGAAAACTGTATGGCGATTCCTCAAACTGCTAAACATGGAGCTTCCATACGACCCAGCAATCCCACTTTTGGGAATTTACCCAAAGGATACAAAAACACTAATCCGAAAGGATACATGCACCCGTATGTTCACTGCGGCACTATTCACAATAGCAAAGGTATGGAAGCAACCCAGATGTCCAAAAATAGATGATTGGATCAAGAAGATGTGGTACATATTCACAATGGAATACCATTCAGCATTCAAAGAAGATAAACACATGCAATTTGCAGCGACATGGATGGAATTAGAGGGGATCATACTCAGTGAAATAAGCCAGAAAGAAAAAGAAAAATATCAAATGGTTTCACTTATAACAGGACTATAGGGAAACCAAATAGGAGAGAGACACTCAGTGGGCGGGGTGTTGGGGGGGGAGGATAAGGGCACAAAATGGAATAGAAAAGAACACAAGGGACCATGGAGATGGATCACGGGTGAATTGGTGGTGGGCTACCCAAGGGGAATACAAAACGTAAAAGACATAAATAACAATAAAAATATATATTAAAAAAAAATATATATATATATATACACACACATACATGCAAAGACACACACATAGGACTATTCTCTAAATTACACATTCATTTTGGCACTTATGTGAACTTCACTGTCAAATGCATCAGCCCACAGAAAACACTTAGGAATCTGATGAAACTTGAATCCATTTAGAATCGGTCTTTTTGCTAGGAAAAAACCAAGAGTGTATGTTTTTAGAAAGACATTTGGCCCAAAGATGATTTAAGGGAAAGCCGTTCCCATTTAAATAGCTGCTATTTTTATAAATGGAACCAAACCAAGCTCTCCATAAAGGAGAAAACACACTCTAGTGAAGAGCTGAGAAATTCGGAGCGTCTGGGGTGGGCTGGGGGAGGGGCAGAGGAGTTAAGGCTGCCGAGTCCATTTCTCTGACATTTAAGCCACCTCTCTTAGGAAAGAAAGGAGATGAATTCAGATGCACTTTCTCACACCTATGCAGATCAGCGTAGCAGAGTGAAGTCTTAAGGAAGGACGAAGACACTGGGGGAATAGTGCAGTTATGCCCAAGCAAAGCACTTTCTGGAAGCCCACAGGGGACGTGAGATGGAATTGGAAGGCTCTGTCCCCTCGATGCCAATGTGCTTTCATCTGATATTAATAGTCCCCAGCCTGGGGGCGAGGGGGTTCTGTATCCTTCGCTGTAATTCATTGCTACCAATCACACACATGAGCGAGAACCTCACATCACATAACCTGACTTCTCAATTAGAAACACTATTTCTCAGTTTTATGAAATCTGTCACATGGCGGTATTTTTCCAAGATGAAGGAAAGTTCAGGAAACCTCGTACAGCGACCCGAAATGAAAAAGCAGTGCAGCCAACAGGGACTGCCTTCTGAAGTTCCATTTCTTATTCATACAACACATTTAGCAGCCCTGTTAGTACAGACGGAGGCAGAGCACGGGCGCTAGGAGAGGCTGCTCGGCCCTTCGAGGCCCCTGTGATTACCCGGGGGTGTGGCAGGGCCGCGCCTTCTGCCCATGTCTCCCTCTGAGTGAAGGCCTGTTGTTTAACTGCATCTGTTGGCTGATCAACTGGAATGTGAAGCTACCAGGATTCCGAGCAGAGTCCCAGAAAGGTATTTGTCCCATGAAACAGCAAAGTGAGAGTTGCCTGGTGCCATTACGGCCACCTTGACCCGAAGCCGGGACTGCGGGGATGCGTTTCCCAGGGAGGGTCCAGGAAGCACGTCAGTAATCAGCATTTGCTCCTGAGGCTCGCCCGTTTGCAGGGCTATTACAGGAAGTCCCCTCCCATTTTCTGCAGATCAGTGTCAGCACTCAGCTAGCAAAGGCGGTTTTCAAGCTGACCTCTTCAAAAACGCAGACACAGGTACAGAGCAGGGGAGAGCGGCAAAGACCAGGCCTCTCAGTAAAACCCCCACGGTGAGAGCACCCCCGGGTGAAGGTCGGACACACGAGCCGCTCTAACGCTCCAGCCCTGATGACTCCTGGGTCACACAAACCCTCCAAACGCACAACATATGACACTCCTCCGGCCAAAACATCTGTGGTTAGAGAGCGAAGAACAAAGGTCAGTGACCAAACAGCAAGTTCGTCCCCAGTACAGCCCCGTGCCCAGGTGAATGCAACTCTTCCAGAGCCTTCTGAGGAGTCTAAATGCTGCGCAAAGGAAATGTGAGAGCATGCCTTGCCCTTCCTACTGACAGACTGACCTGTCAGTCTGGGGGGAGACTGGGGGGAAAGGGGTGAGAGGAACGGGGTGTGAGTTGCATTAGTTTGGGAGTCACCACACCCCACAATGATTTAAAGCAACGTGCTTGGTAGATGCTGCTGAGGACACAGAGCAGCATAGAGCAGAGGCCCTTGCTGAGCGGGCCTGGGGCACTCCCTCATGTCACGTGCACAGCTACCTGCCTGCAAGATCTTTTTTAAATGGTATTTGTCTTCTGTCTTCATCAAACGTCTGATTTTCTGGGTGGTGGCACCCCTGTTTTGCTGGTCTTCCTCCACTGAGATTCTCTAGGTGGGAGTCAGGCGGCACCTGTTTTGTTACTACCAGGATTTGTTTTGCACTACCGGATAAGGGAGGAGTCCTTCAGAGTGGTCATCTAGGGCCTCCCTGGTGGCTCAATGGATTAAGCGCAGCGCTAAGGAGCTGTCGGCAGCTGCAGTGCCAGTTTGATGCCCGGCCGGGGAGATTCCCACATGGTGCAGCAGACCTCTCCTGCTTCGCCCGCTGCTCCCCTCAGCCGTGTATTTCAGTAGATCCACCTGTTCTGTTTCCCACTCTGTCTCTGGGGAATTCTCTTACCACCCTATACCTCTGGCCTGCACCCCAGCTTGTATGCAAAAAAAAAAAAAATCTTAAAAAGAAAATCCTCACTTTAAAAAAAAAAAAGAGTGGTCATCTGCTAAGATGACAGTTTTTGTTAGTCAGTCTTTGCAATATCATAATTGGCCCAAATCAAACACTGATGCGAGCCTAGCGTGACCATGTTACACTTCAGGGCTGTCATCAAAGGGCCCGGCTTGACATCTGAATTTAAGCGACACTGCTTGCTTGCTTGCCTGCCATCGTGGCTCTCGCCGCAAAGGGGAGTGCTTCCTGGAGGCTAGCCTTTGGGAATGCAAGGGCATAAACATCTGGGATCCAAATCCCTTTCAATTACGTTAATGATCGACTATGAGCAGGAGAAATCTTTGTGTCTAAAAGAACATTCATTTAATCTCAAGGTTAGAGAAAATTTTAATTTCCTGTAAACCCAAATGCCCTTTGAAACCCCAGAGAGGAAAAATCTATGTGCACACTGTAATGGAACTGTGATTAGACATGTGAAGGGATGCAGATCCTTGAGCTACTTGGTCAGACTGGCTGTAAATCAAGTGGGTATGCATCTTGCTTCTATAAAACAAGCAAAGGAAAGTCTGGACTATCAAATTATTGACCTAAGAAGTGACTGTAATTAATATACATATCGACAGCCCACCTATCTAGTGTAGTGCTCAAATACTGTTAAATTCTGTTGATCCTTGCTCTGAAATCCCAATTCTCTAATCTAGTTATGCCCACAGGCATCGGCTAAGTCACTCCATTGCCCATTCTTGCCAATACCACCCTTGCCATGTTACCATCACATCACACTTGCAATATGGCGCCTGTGTAAACAGTTCAACTCTCAAACAGCTCTGAACCTTCATCAAAGAGCCTGAGCTTGTGGCCAGTGTACTTTTCCACCATCCTTCAGGTAGCCGCCTCCTCCAGGCAGTCTCCCCGTCCTGCTGGCTCGCCCAATCTGCTCATTGACTCCGTCTCTGTGTCTACCTGTGCTTTGACGTGTTCACTGGCCGTGATGTCCTTTTCCTTCTTTCCTGATCTCCATTATCAAATGTTCATCATACTTAAGGCTGAGTTCAAGTTCTGCTCTGTATGAAGCCTGGTTCTTATTTTTAAAAATATTTATTTTAAAGATTTATTTATGCATACAAGCTGGGGTGCAGGCCAGGGGTGTGGGGTGGTGAGAGGACTCACCAGAGACAGAGTGGGGAGCAGAACAGGCGGATCTACTGAAGTACACTGCTGAGGGGAGCAGCAGGGAGACAGGAGAGGTCTGCTGCGCCATGTGGGAAGTTCCCTGGCTGGGGATCGAACTGGTGCTGTAGTGGCTCTGCATAGATTCATAGTGCTGAGACTTAACCCACTGTGCCACCAGGGAGGTCCGAAGCCTGGTTCTTTCGGTCCAAACTCGTCCCTTCTCTGTTAAGTGCTTATAGACAATACCATGGGTTTTCAACCCAGTCGCGCAAGCATGTGCAGTATCTATAGAGCTAGACACAGATTGCAATTTCATATAGAAGCTGGCTTCTACATTTTTTGTTTCCCCCAATGTATCTGAGACCAATTCTTGAATTTCTCTGTCTTCATTTTTATGCCTGACAACAGTGGCTTAGTTACAATTGTATTGCCAGTGAACAAAAATAAATGACTAAAAAAGCCACAGATGTCAAAACATCATCTCTTCTTCCCCATCCTACCAATCCTGAAGAGCTTCCTTTAGTTATCAACTCTTTATTTTTATGTGATATTAAAGACTCTTTTGAAAGGAGCCAGAGAGAATAGCTAAATCCAAAGTTCAAATAGACGACAACAATGCTCTTTGTACATACTAATAATAATAACATTTCTTCCTAAACTAGAAATCACAACATGGTTTTACTACAATCAAAAGCAAACTCAAAACTCAAAGCTTTAGAGGTTCAATCTCTCATTTTTTACATCTATTCAGGGACTAAGAAACCTTTAAAAGTTAATAGCAATTAAAGGAAAGATGTGCTTAGGCAATAATTTTAGATAACAAGTTGTGCTTAATGTTCATTCCATTTAAAAATATTTCTCCAGTGTTCTCATAAATGTAACAAATTTAAAAGGCATATAAACCAATATTGATACCAATAATAATCAATAATAATATGAAGTTAAAAATATTTGGGCTTTAAATTGTTGATCTGAATAGTCCATGAAAAAACTCCTGTTCTTGTGTACTTAACATACCCATTTAATATCCAGGAATATTTGATTTATGTACCAGAATCCAGTGGTAATCTGATTTGACTATAACTTATACAGAAAAGATAAACTAAACCTTTTCTAGTAAGCAATAATGCTTTTTTTTAAAGACTGATTTATTTATGCACACAAGAGCTAGGGAGTAGGCCAGAGGTGTGGAGGGGGTGGCGAGAGGATTCCCCAGAGACAGAGTGGGGAGCAGAACAGGAGGATCTACTGAAGTACACTGCTGAGGGGAGCAGCGGGTGAGGCAGGAGAGGTCTGCTGCGCCATGTGGGAAGTTCCCTGGCTGGGAATTGAACTCGTGCTGCAGTGGCTGCGGATAGCTTCATAGTGCTGAGACTTAACCCGTTACACCACCAGGTAGGTCCTGCAATGCTTCTGAGGAACAATGAGGTCAACTATGTGGGCTATGGGTTTCTGTAGTAAAAGGTTTTGGGAGGCAATTTTAAAATGGCATATCTTTAGGAGTTCAATAGGCGTAGTGTCCAGAGAACTGTCCTATGGGAGGTATATACGCACTGTCCTATGGGAGGTGTCCACGCCATAGACTTCTGAACTAGCCAGAACTCAGGGAGACCTGAGTTCAAATCTTCCCCAAGTGCTCACTGAGGAGCAGGGGTGACTCACTGAGGTGACACTGGGCAACTCTCCTGGGGCATCAGGAATGGCAGGGGGCAGTTGCGCATGACCTTCAACTCAAAGTAAGACAAAATTCACAAATGATTAACACTTGCTGTCCCAGCCACGGGATAAGAGAATCGCGATGACCAGCAGAAGGGAAACAAGTTGCAAAACGGAACATGTGGCATTTGCAAGGCATCCTCAGCTCCTTTGGTGCCCTCTGTCTTTTGGAAGGAGTTATTGCCACCGTGGCCGCCAGAAACACCGCTGCTGATTTTGTGGTTTTCCAGCGGGCAATGGGGGAGTAGCATATGCTCTCATCTTTTTTCTAAGAAATTCTTGCAACATTAAAAAAAAAAAAAAAAAGGATTCATTATGTGAAAGCTAATCTACAACTTAAAGTCTTTGCTACTTTTGTTCTCAAACATGAAGTCGAACCTTTCGTCCTTAACTTGCAGTGACTGGCGTCTTTGTCTAAATAAAGACTCTGGGTAGAGCAGCAGAGCTCAGGGTTCTTGTCTTTGTTGTGTCTGAAGTAGGGGAGGGGAAAGGCAGAGCACCTGAAAAAAAATTTTTTAAGTCAAGCCTACCTCTACTTTTTAAAATAGTGCTTTTATTGGTTCTACCTTCAGACTTCGAAGTCTTTGCTGCAGTCCATGAAAAATGGAACTTACCAGACAGCACAGACCTGCGGCCATGGGCGGGGGGAGGACGCGGAGACCAGAGAAGCACAAGGCAGAAGGTTCCAGAATGTCTTTGACTGAACTGAGGAACTTCCATTTTCCTCCAAAGCAAATGAGGTCACCCCCTTGCTTTAAAATCCTAATGACTTCTCACCATCTCAGAAAAAACATCTCCTCTTTCCTCTCCCTCCTCCTCCTTCTCTTCCTTCTTTTCTCCTTCTTCTCTCTGTCTGTCTGTCTCTCATTTCACAGCTCATTGAAGTTGTATGCATCTCCTGTGCTGCAGCTGAGACACACCTCCACCCCACAAGTCTTGTCATTCTTTTGTGCTGTTTTCTTTTAATTCAGTCTCCCCTGCCTGACATTTATTATATATATTCCCAGCTTAGCTGCTGACTTTCCTTCTTGCACTAGTCCCTGAGCCTCAGAAAGACCAGAACTCTGGATTCTGTCTCTTTCTTGATGTCCTCTTGGCCTCTGGGGCATGCCTGATGCTCAGAGAAACTCAAAGACTAAGCAAATCAACGAGGAGTGAGCATTACACATAAATACTGAACAGGGGTCTTTCAGCGTTGCATTTTCCAAAAGACTGGAGCACAGCAGGGAGGAACCCTGGCCACGCAGGGGCCTGTGCAGCGTCTTTGTCTGCCTCATCACACTTAAATTTTACATATGAAAAAAGCTGGCTATCGTTCCTTCTCGCTTTATAGCTAAGGCTCTGATTTTTGAAGTTGAGGAACGTGCCCAAGGGGATCTATTCTGCAAGTGACTGCCAGGATTTGGTCTTGGTTTTTAGATTCCAATTTTGATCATTTTATGTCTACATGGCACAGATGTAAAATGAGATTTTTTTTTAAAGATTTTATTTATTTATGCATACAAGCTGGGGTACAGGCCAGAGGCGTGGGGCGGTGAGAGGGTTCACAAGAGACAGAGTGGGGAGCAGAACAGGCAGATGGATGGAAATACATTGCTGAGGGGAGCAGCGGGCGGGTCGGGAGAGGTCTGCCGAGCCATGTGGGATTCTCCCCAGTGGGGCATCGAACTCGCATTGCCGCTGAAGACAGCTCCACAGCGCAGCGCTTAACTGCTGTGCCACCAGGGAGGCCTATAACATGAGATTTTAAAAAAGCTTAGAGAGCTTTCACAAACACTTAGAGAGTTTTGTTAATTTTCATTTGTGGTTAAAATAACAAGGTAACTTGATTCGGAAGCTGGGGGGAGAGAAGCAGTGAGTGAAGCGGCGAGTGGATTACTAGTGCCTGGGACCCCCGCGCTCTGGCTCGCCTTGGGCGTGGGCGCCCCTCAGGGTGGGCTATGTTCCACTCACTCTGCAGCCTTTCTGCAGAGCACTCATTCCTCCTCTGGCGTCACAGCCTGACTTTGCATTTTCACGCCAAGTTCCAGGTCCGCTCCACTCCTGCCTCCTAACACCTAGGAGGTCACTGGCACCCACTGGTCCCTTCGGTTCTAGTCAGCATGTCCCCAGGGAGCTCGCTAGTTCTCCGCATCACCAGCTGGCTCCCCGCACTCAATTTTCCTCTTTCAGTGACACTAGTTAGACTAAGGGTTCACTTGATTACCTGCTTAACCAATACGTAGTTACAGTCCACGTCCTGGGATTTAAGTCATGTCTATGTCTTCCTTTTCTTTACTCATCTTTACTATTTTTATTGACAAGATGACAAGATCGTATTTCAAATCCATTTAGATGCACCTAGATTACGGCATGGCTTCTTCATGGAGCTCTGTCTCCTGGCCCCCTTACGAACCCATCCGCAGGCATCTCGGCAAACCACTACCCCTTCAAGTTTTCTCAGAGTCCTCGCCGGCAGTTCACAGCCCACACAGCCTGCTTGCCAGCGGCAGTCTCCACCACGGCGCCGATGTCTTTCCAGCCTCAAGTCCAGGCTTCCTCATTCTCCTCCAGCTCAGGAACGTCTTCTCAAAAGGCTCGATTCTTTTTTGTCCTCCGACGACTCCCTCACCGGCCAGGAGCGCAGGCCTCCTCCACTCCATCGTTCAGATCTCTTAAAGGCTCGGGACCTTCGTCGAGAAACCTCTGCTGACCAGGCTGCCCTTGCTGACCGCTTCAGCCCCGGATGCACCATTAACGCCTTTGTGCTCCAGCGTGCACGTCTCTTTCTCACTCTTAGACATTAACCTTCCCCTTGTCAGCCTTTAATCTTACTCGTTCGATGCTGTCCTTCTGAAGGTGCTGGAATCATTTCAATGCTTGAATTGTAGCACAACCTGAGACAACGTCCCCATTCCCCATCTACTGTCCATTCCTACTTAGTCTTTCCTTTTTCTCACGGGTCCACTCCCATCCTCACTTTTGGGGGTCAGTATATATTTGCTGCACACGGGCTTGACTTGGATTGTTTAAGGCGATAGGGAACCGGTGTTGAACAAATCAGACCGATGTTTGCTCGGTGTGAAGGAAAGGCACCGCTCCCTTCCTTACGCTCATCCACGTAATCGGGGTGGCTGCTGCGAGGGAACCCCCCCAGACACCAGCGGCTGCAGCGGGGGGCCTGGAGGGCCGGGGAAGGGTGAGCCGGGGCCTCAGTCTTCTATTTCATGGGCCGCACTCAAGGTCACCTCTGGCTTCATTTACACGGTTCCCACCGGCGTCTCATAAAACATGTTCCATTCCCTCACGTCCCAGGTCACTTTCTACCTGCGCAGTCATTACATGCCCCCCTAAAGACACCCTCCCACCCCCTCCTCCAAGGACAGGCGAGGGGCACGTGGAGGCCACATCAACATACCTCCGTCTCATTTTGGGGGATGACGCAGTTAAGTAAGCTACTCAGAGGTGAGGGGATGTAGCCTGGGGCTGGGCAAGCCCGTGATGCTGACGGCCTCTGTTTAAACATGCGAGGATTCCAAGGCCAGCTTCTCTCCCAAACTGAAACCAAGGAAAATCAATCAAAAGTGTAAACTAATGTTATTTCTGAGTGTTGGGCAATTTGATGTACTTGTATCATTTCAAGCCATTCTCAGTTTGTATAATAAGTGGCCCTGCAAGAAAGCACCTCCGCCTTATACCAAAACTCATCTTGCCCCACCGTCACAAGGCCCCTGGCTTGATAGTAACAGAGGGGTACAGAGAGCTCCTTCCTCTTTTCATAATCACTTCTGGGTCTATTCTAGAGGGTAGGAAGAGTTAAGTGTAAGAAGATTAAAGATAAAGTTAATTGCGAGAGCTTTGGTTGGGGGGGGGGGCAGCTACCAGAACCTTCTACTATTAACTCCATGAGAAACCTACTGCCAGTGTTCAGATTTCACTGTGGCCTACACCAACTGCCCTGGACATAAAGTCGATCAGGGCTCCCGAGGCTTCCACTGGGCACACCCCCTGCACTGGTGCCAGGATCCTGGCTGCAGTAACCAGCCACCGGCTGTCACTCTCACTCCAACAGCTGGCCACAGCGACTGCTACCACACCACCATCAACGTGCCCCCCACTGGCCTGGCACCCTGGCACCAAGGCTCACTATTCAGATCAGGGCTTTTACCACATTTCACAATTTCATTTTTTTAAAGATTTATTTATTTATGAATACAAGAGGTAGAGTGTAGGCCAGAAGTGTCGGGGTGGTGAGAGGACTCACCAGAGACATAGCGGGGAGCAGAACAGGTGGGTCGACTGAAGTGCACTGCTGAGCAGAGCAGCGGGGAGACAGGAGAGGTCTGCTGCGCCATGTGGGAAGCTCCCCCGCCAGGGATCGAACTCTTGCTGCAGTGGCTGCAGATAGCTTCATAGGGCTGAGACTCAGCTACTTGCATCACCAGGGAGGCCAGGTTTATAAATGTACTGGTATTCACCTAGTGCCATGAACTGCCTACTCCTATTCTTTTCATCAAACTCATCTGTGAGAACAGGGATTTGACTTTGCAGAGAGCACCTGCCATTGGTTCTCACCATAAAAAGAAAATACTTTTTGAGCCCATTTGCTTGGACTGCCCTAACAAAGTATCACAGCCTGGGTGTCTTGAATTTATTTCCTCACAGTTTTAATTGACTGACATCTGGAAGTGGGGTGTCAATAGAGTTTCTTCTGGGGCCTCTCTCCCTGGCTTGGGGTCTTCCCTCTGTGAGTGACTCTGTTCTCTTGGTATGAGGGACACAAGTCATATTAGGTTAGGGCTTATCCTCATGAGTTCAATTTCACATAATGCCTCCTGTAAAGGCCCCATTTCCAGATTCAGGTACATTCTGAGGTGCTGGGCCTTAGAACATGGACATATGAAATTTAGGGGGACACCATTCAGCCCCTCACAACTCTCTTTCCTCAATCTGTCTGATTCTTAGGATTCCTGCTAGAGCGTCTGACTGGCGAATAAAATGGCAATTACTAGACTGCTAGAAGGCTGATGCTGTGTCCATTAAGAAATTTCTAAAACCAACCCTCTCCGTGGTGGATTTGTGCCATTCGTGCCAGCGAGGTCGACAGTGATAATTCAAGTCCTGTCCCACCGGCCATAGAGCGCCTGTTTTGTCTTCCTGACGCTGACAAGCCCTGTCTAAATGCCGGACTGAAATATCCTCCCAGGGACTATTCAAAACGGCGTGGAGTCAACAGTGTGGAGAAAAACCGCCAGACTCCAGGGGATGCGCCGTCACCGCCACGCACGTCACGCCCGAGCGGTGTGTCCTTTGGCGTTTGCCCAGGAGCATCTTACAAAACTGAGCCGTAGTAGCCCCTTCCCTTCAGTGTCTAACCGGGTCTGACAAAGAACAAAGAAAGTCAGAAGGCCTGGGAGCCCCTCGTGAGCGCCCTCTGGGAGCTGTGGGCGCCCCCCCCCCCCCCCCCCCCCCCCCCCCGTGCTGCTGCTGAGGGCGCGGGCGACCGTGGCTCCCTTCCTCACACTCAGTTGCCCCTTCCCTGTCTCCCCACAGCTCTCGCCACGTGCCCCCAGGGGTGTTTGTTACGCTGTGGCTTAGCTGTAAAGCTGACGCCTGAGTTCCCGCTGGAGGCCAAAGCTCTGAGGAGAAGGTCGTGTGGGCAAACAGCGTCCTGCCAGGACAGGCGTCAGCGCTTCTGGGAGAAGGGCGGGCACTCCCAGGTCTCCTCAGAGCAGGCAGCCTGCTTTTCATTCCGGGCGCAAACAGCCTGTCCTTTTCCATCCTCCTGCCCAGACAGCACCCACCTCCCCCACAAGCACTGGCGGCCCAGGAGCACTTGCGGCGCCCGACACTGTCCCCCCAGAGTGTCGGATGGTAATTGGGTTTGGTATTTGTTTTTGCCCCGTTCCTCTTCTCTGCCCACTGCAAAGATTAAATCACACAGAAACGCCTGGTTGTCTCCGATGACCTTCCCCCACCCCTTTCTAAAACACCGAGCTGGGCTCTGGCGTGCAGATCGCGCAGAAGGCAGCACGCGGCGCTGGGCGCCCCCATGATTTGGGAAAACCACCCCACTAATTTGAGGTTGCAGAAGTGTCTGCCTCTGATTTCCCCATCCAGGCCGCTGCTGCTGTCAGATTAGAGCAATTAACTGGCAATTAGAACGCTGAATGGGAAAATTAATTTGGGGGACCGTAATCACCCTCTCCCTCCAGGAAGTCTACACGTGTGTGCAAGCACGGAGGAAAATTCTGAAATATCTGCCAGCGTAATAACAAAAAGCGGCAGTCTTGAGATGCAAGGCTTCGTTAATTAACTTATTATGAACCCACAGCATGTAGTTATCAGAGACACCTAATCGATTCTTTGCATGTGACTTGGACATTACATGCTTGCCTTCCTTGCTTACTTTGATTGTGATCAAGTTCCAAACCAAGTACAAGGGGGAGGAAGTGTAGACATTTAATTGGATTTTTCAAAGTGCATTTTCCATATGACTCCCCACTCTGTGCTTGTAATATCAACCAGAAGGGCTGGCTTGAAGTTCAGGAAGCATCAACAGCCCCGCCTGAGTAGGGTTTTGGACATTCCTGCACCTTTTCCGCCTACAGGATGCTCTCCGGGACCAGGGCTATTCTGTTCCTTTATTGCTCTTTCTGCTCTCTTGACTGCATCTTCTTGCTCTGCAGTCACTGCCTGGCTGTCTCCTCCTGCTGGAAGGACCCACAATTTGGGCTGCCCTATCATAGGATGACCACGCACAGGGCCGGCAGGTTCCTTGCGGATTCAGGCAAACGGACAAAGGAATCTTGGAGCTCCCCCCCAGATTTGACAGGCTTTTAACGCTGCATCGGGGAACCAGACACATAAGCAGACCAGTGGGAACAGCAGGCACGAGGGAGGCAGGGGAGCTGGGCGGCTAGCAGCATCCGAGCTGCCCGGCCCCAGAATCTCCTCTGTCTGTTTTCTCTTCTCTCTCTCTGTCTCCCCTAATGATGTCTCCTGGGCTTCCATAATCAGACGTGCGCATGCCCTGTGCTCACACACCCAAGTGCCTTTTGCAATAACACCTTATCACATGTGGGCAACGAAAACTGGGGGGCGAAGCAAAGCCACAGGTGCCAGCCGTGGAGGCCGCCAGGGGCGGCAAAATATTCATGTAAGAGGCCTCCCTTTCTTGCTTTGAAGCTTATCAGATGTTAGATGTCACTTTCTGACCCTCACATTCTGCCTCCTGGGAACCATCTCTTTTACCTTTTATAACAAGATCTCATCATTAGATCTTGTTCTAATATTTTCGACTTCATTTCCCTCTAATTTTACACAAGTCTATTTTTACAAAGTTTTGTCATAATAAACAATTTATCACTTATTAAATCATATGATATGTAGTCTATAAAATCATATTATTCTAGATAGTATATAAGTACATTTTATGTAAATTTTATAATTATATAATAAACATATTATATAATCATATATTTTATACATTACCTAAAATACACTTCCACTATATTTAATTATATCATTTTATATCACATATTACATAAATATATTTATGAGGTATATACTATATATAATCATATATTTTATTATATGTTATCATTATAATTTATAATTATATATTTTACTATATTATAATTTATAATTATGGTGAATAATTATTATTTTGTAATTACCTCTTTTTCTCACTGCCATCCACTCTCTTTTTTTCTATTTGTAATCCAGGAATTCCCTCCTTTTTCTAATTATGTCAGTAGGAGTAACGTCCATGAACATGTGAGAACTAATCTGCTCTTAATTTCTTTTATTTTTAAAGATTATTTATGCATACAAGCTGGGGTACAGGCCAGAGGCGTGGAGCGGTGAGAGGATTCACCAGAGACAGAGTGGGGAGCAGAACAGGCAGATGGATGGAAATACACTGCTGACGGGAGCAGCGGGCGAGGCAGGAGAGGTCTGCCGCGCCATGTGGGAATCTCCCCGCCAGGCGTGGAACTCGCGTCTCCACTGCTGACAGCGCCACAGCGCAGCGCTTAACCGCTGCGCCACCAGGGAGGCCCTGCTCTTAATTTCTAAAGAGTACAGTGACCTGCATTTGAGTCAGGAGTGTAGACCTGGCTGACCTCATTCACTTCCCTTTAAATATGCACGTGGACTCCAGAGTGAGCTGACAGGTACCCCCCCACCCCCACACACACCTGGTCTCCTGGATTCCCCATCCCATCTCACTGTCTTCTCAGGCTTCACTGCCTCCTTGTAACTTCCGGAAAAGCATTGAAGCTGCAGCCTGGGACCCACCCTGAGATGTTTTTGGGTAGTTTTGGGGCTGTGCTCAGGAATTAGTATTTTATTTTATTTTTTAAAGATTTATTCACGTATACAAGAGCTGGGGAGTAGACCAGAGGTATGGGGCAGGGGGAGAGAGGATTCACCAGAGACAGAATGGGGAACAGAACAGGTGGATTGACTGAAATACACTGCTGAGGGGAGCAGTGGGGAGACAGGAGAGGTCTGCTGTGCCCTGTGGGAAGCTCCCTGGCTGGGTATTGAACTCATGCTGCAGTGGCTGCCGACAGTTTTATAGGCGGAGACTCAACCCCTGTACCACCAGGGAGGATGCGCAGGAATTAATATTTTAAATAAGAATCCAGAGTGACTTTGATGCCATTAACCTTGGCTCCTGCAAACTCTATGAGGGACTGGGGCAGAGCACCAGGTGTCCATCTGTGGGTCATCACACTTGTTTTCGTCACGCCAGCCACCATGTGCAACGGTGTGGACGCTTGCACCAAAGCACGCGGGTGCACTCGTACTTGAAAGCCCGTGCTGCTTTTCCTCTGGTTCCCCCATAAGCCCGTAAAGTGCCAGTGAGCGAGCTGAAGAGAACAGCTGTGTCTGACTCCCAGGCACCCCCTGGCACCGGCCTACACAGCCTGGCTCATCCCGCCCTTTCTCGTTCTAGCTGGGGGTCCACTGGTAAACATGAAACCTCTCAAAACCTGCTTCCTAAGGAGATGCATTGAGAAATGGCTCCATCTACTTCAATAGGCAGGGTGAGGATGAAAGGAGAATGTGCTAGAAGGTGCTACAAGCCAAGACAAACATTAGGTGGCACTGATATTTTGGGGTAAGGAGCAACGTGAGACTTTTAGTACATGAGATGCCCCCCACCTTTGGAATATAATTTTTGTAAGTTCAGAAGCCTTATCTTACTCCTTGTGAACTCCCCAAAATATGCAGTCTCTAAGAATAGCTTTTCAGTAAGTATTGCAAGTATGTGATTTTATAAACACATCTACTCTTTAGTAGATGTCGTCTTGCTAATATGATTTTCAGCCCCATTCTCCAACACCTCCTTACTGGAAGGGGATTTATTGCCTCGACTGCCTGTCCCCTCTCTGCCCATTTGTGTTTCATTAAACATGCCCATGCCCAGTTTCAAGTAAAGTTTTTAAATTTTCAACAAACCCACAGCGGAAAAAAATGTTCACAAATTTAGGATTTCCATGCCTTAAGGAAATAAGGCCACTGAGTCTCACTCATCCATCTGGAAAGAAAAGTTCCCGAGATGTGAAATGGTTGTGAAATATGTTGATATTTCAAAATAAAATTAACAGTATTAACTTTTCCTAGAGAGTGAGTGTGATCAATGACCGCTCGCGATAAAGGTAAATAGAAAATGATATCGAAACTTATGTGGCCACGGCTGGTTAAAAATGAGAAAATAAGCTGTCAATTGAGATTGTAAATTGTCACAGGAGCAATATTAAAACCAGAAACTATCTGACTAGCAAGACAGAGTTTCAGAAGATTTCAGTTAAAATAAGTAAGAAGAAGAGACAGTGGAACTGTCGAGAGCACTATGAAGCTGAACATCACAGTGAACTTGGCTGTTGGCCTATGGGCAGAGGCGATCCTGCCATCTGCGTAAAGCGCCTGGGTCCACACCCAGACAGCACCTTCACTTAGGATCACTGAAAAACAGGAATGAAAGCAAAGAGGTTTCTGGTGCAAAATGACAGTTTTACATTTCGTGTCACTCGGGCTGACGACTGATGTACAGGACACATGTCACAACTCATCACTGCTTATCTTGCAGATAAGGGCCTTGGAAGTTTCCAGCAAGAAATGAAAACACTGCATCAAAAAGTGAAATCCTATTTCATGAGATGAGCTCAGGTGAAGGTCACTGTTGTGAAGAAAAACAACTGCCGACGACAGTTACTGATTCACGCCCCGATGGCCTCGCGAGAGGGCCTGAGAGGGCCACCAGACACCAGGCCGCAACTTCCTCGCCATCAACACCATGAAACAAAGCTGGGGCTGAAATCTTCTCTTTGCCTGTTATGTGGCTTTGTTCAATGTATTTGAACGAGTGTTTAAAAATCAGAACTCATGTAAAACTGATAGTTCCAGTTTCTTTTGGAAAATCAGAAGATCAGCCCACAGGCCCTTGGGCCTTTGACATCCGTCAGAGGCAGCTGAGCAGGGCTGCTTCCTTCCCTTGCACCACTGACCGGCCCGCGGGTCATCTGCCTGCCCGAGTGCCCAGGCAGCTGAGACCAAATCCTCCTCTTACCCAGAACACAGTGCTTCATCGCTGCCACATTTTATTATGAAAATTATTAACTGGGGCCTCCCTGGTGGTGCACCGGGTTAAGTCTCAGCACTATGAAGCTATCCCCAGCCACTGCAGCATGGGTTCGATCTCCAGCCAGGGAACTGACCCACATGGCGCAGCAGACCTCTCCTGTCTTGCCTGCTGCTCCCCTCAGCAGTGTACTTCAGTCAGTCAGCCTGTTCTGCTCCCCACTCAGTCTCTGGTGAATCCTCTCACCACCACCCCCACCTCTGGCCTACAGCATATGCATAAATAAATAAATCTTATTATTTGATTGTATGCTTGCATGCATAAATAAATCAATCTTAAAAAAAAAAGAAAATTATTGACTATACATGCCAATGGGACCCTAACGATATTGCTCTGTGGGCCTTAGAAGACACGGAGAGAAACTAACATACTCCAGGGGAATTGGTGCGAGTTATTTTTTAGATTACTGACATTTAGTCTAGAAATGCTCCAGGAAACTCTCTGGTTCTTACCTGTTTCTAATCTGAAAAATATCCCATGATGAAATAATTTGACATTAGAATAGTCCAGTTGGGTTAAATCAGAAACAGCTGACATTATTATTGGCATTGTAACCACATGAGAGTTTGTCCAGAAAATAAGAAGTGAGAAAAAAATCTAAATTGAACATTGACTAACACTGTTGTATATCTCAGATGTCCAGTTGGTTTTTGGGAGGAAGATGTGTGGTCAAGGTTGAATAGGCCTAGAGAACAATGAACAATCTTGTTAGGAACAGGCTTACATGAATTCTGTTTTATGATTTGTCTTTACATATCTTGTAAATTACTATTTAGGTGTATAGTGGGAGCACAGGTTGTGTTTTTCTGTGTCTCAGGAGAGAGATTCAGATATGTACCTATACAAGGAATGAAACATGGGACAAGATGTGTGTGAGTGTGTGTGTGTGTGTGTGTGTGTGTGTGTGTGTGTGTGTGTGTGTTTGAAGTTTTTTATAGATTTTGATGTGTGGGTTAAAGCAAGTCAGTATAATTGATCACTTTGGCGTGACATTTGTAAAATTATGAGCTAACTTCAATTTCCAAGCGTTGTTTCCTAAAACTAGCTGCAGTATCCAGCTATTAGACAGTTTTCTAATGAGTTGATCTCGGATAAAGGTTGCCTTGTACACACATAATCACTCCTTGTTGCAGAAGTGGCACACATTGACTTGAACCTCAGGGTTATTCACCTTTTTTTTTTTTTTTAAGTTCAAGTCCATTTGGGGAGGGAAGGTTGGAGACATTTTTCTTCTCTCCAAGAGTCCTCATTTCACATTCAGGTTGTTCCCTCTCATCTCCCTTTTGTCTTTCAAATCTGAAGTTTCTTAAGATAGATGAGCCCAAAGAATGGAGAAGTCACATCAGCGCCTTGTGTGACATTGATGAGATGTCTCCTGGCTTCCCTCTCGCCTGTTCAAGCTCAGCTGCTGCTCTCTTGATAAGCACAGGGCGCCTGCAAGCCGCGAAGGCATCACTCTGCTGGGGCCAATGGCTGTGGCCAAGGCTTCTTTTCATCCTTTGATGTTGGGGTGAAAGAAGGTTTAGAGCAGAGAAACCTGGCTGAGGGTCAGCTTGAACAGTGTGTGGCGCTGACAGTCACCTTGAGCAGGGCGGAACACTGAAAATTATATCCTGTGTGTGAATTATTCTGCAATAGTCAAATGTCCAGATTTAAGATTTTCTAATTTTTTGGTGTTCTTTTTTATTGAGGAAATGTTGGTTTGCAACATTCTATGTGACACAGGGCTACAGGCTCACCCCAATTCAGATGTGTGTCACCACAGCACACCCACCACCAAAGCACCCCAATCCACTACCACTACCACTGTTCATGCCGCCCCCTACACACTTTGTTCACCAGCCCCAACTCCAGTCTCCTCAATTCTACAGTCAGATTTCTAGGGTGTTCTTGGTTTAGTTTTTTGACTATTAAAAAAGAAAAGATGATCTTGCGATTTGTGAAGACCTGGATGGAAGCAGAGAGGTGTATGCTAAGCAAAGAAGACAGAAAGAGAAAGACAAACACCAAATGCTTTCATTCATATGTGGACTATAAAGAAACAAAACAAAGGAACAGACAAAACTGAGGATTTAGGATTGTTGCTTCTGTTCTACCTCGCTTCCCAGTTCTTTCCCACAGTGATCTATCCTAGGGTAACAGGAAGACCCCCAAAACAAGAGGAAGCATGGAGGACAGTGATGTAACAGAACATCAGAAAATAAGATCTTTATAAAAATGCTTGAAGGTTATAATTCAAGGGGAAGAGGGCACCTGAAAATGGTTTTCAAACCGTCCACAGTATCATTTCAAGGAAATCACAATGGGAATTATATGATAACATTTGGAGAAGCATGAATATGGGTTTGAACAATCTTTGCATCTAGTGCAGGCAAGTAATTGCCTTTTAGGGAAACTTTAAATAGCATAAATGTCTCCTTTTCCAGCATGTTTTCTGCCTTGCCCTCCACAGAGACAATGAAGCAGTGCCATGAGATAATAGGTTTTTATTCTAACGAATTAGTATTTTGGAGTTTGCAGACAGAAAGGGTATCTTGAATAAAAATTGATCATGGGCTCAAAAGTCATCAGGATCTGGGTTTCAGTTGAGAATTTCTTTAATTTTCCTATGGGGCCACCCTCTCCTTGACTATTAAATGGTTTTCAAAATAATTTATAATTCAAAGATGATTTAATTTCTTCAAAATGAGTCAGAGATATAAGATATAAAAACCAGTAAGAATTTATGCCTATTCTTCAAATTTAACTGCTAAATATAATGAGTTATGCATACATAATGTGGCAATATAGGGATGTAGTAATAATAGCAATGTATATTATAATAAAGTATGCCCAAACCTAAAGGGACTTCTCCAGCTGTTGTTTGCATTAGTGTAAAAATCTGGCCCTCAGTTTTGCCAGTACAGCAACAGATCATAATTCTTATGACCATAATATAAAAAATATTTCCACCTACAAAATAGATATCTAAATTAAATGCATCAACAATCCCTATAGCCTGTGTCTGTGTACCACCAAATGATATATTATGAAGTAGATGATGGCGAAATAATTTCACAAAATGCAGCTCAGCTGTATTACGTGTAAGTTTCCATCTCCTAGAGAACTTTAGATACAGAGTTAGAGCTTTAATAGGGCAGCTTTTACAACCACAGCACAGATATCTAATAGCGAAACTGTCAGGAGGACAGACTATTAAATTGTTTCAGAAAGTCTGCCATAACATCCTGGCATAATTCCCTTAAAAGGAACATCAAAACTGGGTGCCAGGGAGTGTCACAGGGAGGGACTGTGTCTTGGTCCATGGGTTCTTATAACAGAATCCCATAACCTGGGTGGCTTATAAACAGCAGATATTTATTTCTCAGTGTTCTGGAGGCTGGAAGTCCATGATCACGGCTCCAGCAGATTAAATGTCTGGTAAGGACCCACTTCCAAGTCCAAATCCACTAAGTCCTCATAAACCAGAAAGATGAGACAGCTCTTTGGTCTCTTCTCTAAGGGTACTAATCCCAATTGCGGGGGCTCCACCCTCACGATATAATCACCTTTCAATGGTCTCATCGTCAAATATCAGACTGGGTGCTCACATATAATATAGGAATTTGGGGGTGAGAGGATGGTCTATAGCAGATCCATGAAAATAAGTTGGTTACCAAACACCACACACCTGAAAGCTCTGTTATCACTGGGACTACATGTGTAATTTTTTTCCTTACATGGTTGCGGTCTGCACAAAACACAGAGTCTGAACTGCACATGAGGTCTTCATCTACAGGAAAATGGCAAAGAACCATGTGTGTAGAGACCACCCAGCAGCCAGGAAAACTGTGCTGCATTTGGAACACAGAATATACAATAATTCATTAAATATTTATTGCATATTTTAAAAGTACTGAACACAGGGCTCAGCAGGCTTTTCCTCTAAAGCATCAGTAAATATTTCAGGCTTTGCAAGACATAAAGTCACTTTCTCGACTAACCCCCACTCTGCTGCTGCTGCACGAAGCAGCCAGGGGTAACCCAGAAAGGTGAGAGTGTGGCTGTGTTCCAAGAGGACTTTATTCACAAATCAGAGGACTTTTTGGATTTAGCCCAAGGGTTATAGGTTGGAGACCTCCGCTTTAGTGCATAAAGAAACAGAGTGGGTGATATGATGAGATTTGGACATTTTTGAAAGATTGTTCTCACTGACTTCTTTAAGAGGATAATGAGAAGAGGTGAGAAACCCTGAGAAAATGGTAAAGGACTAATTTGCTAACAGATACCCTAACAAGACTAGAGGCTGACTTGAACAAACTACTGTGTTGATGTTGGAACTGGAAAATGGTGAATGGATTGAAGAGCTATTTAGGTGGTAGAATATATAGAACTTGGTAATCAACCGAGTATATGATCTGAAATATGTGTCCTGGATGACACCCAGGCTTCTGGCATGAGGATTTTGGCAGATTTCGCTGCATTTACTCAGCCAGGAAGCTCTGGAAGAAGCCAGGTTTGGGGCAGAAGAACATGAATTCAGTCTAACACATACTGCACTTGGGATGCATGAAAGGCATTGATGTGGAACTTTTGAGTAGGCAGCTGAATTAATACACAAGCTTGGAGCTCAGAGGATAAAACTCAACCATAAATATAAAAATAGAAGCCATTGGCATGTAGATGAAAATTTCAACCACAGAAGTAGATAAGATTAGGAAGTGTCTATGACCGAGCCCTACGGAACCACTGCATCTAAAGCTTAACTAGGGGAGGAGGCAGTAATAAAGCCAAAGGGAAAATGGAAGGGTTGGGTACCAAGGAGGTTCAGAGGGAATGAACAGTCCACACGGAAGGTCATTGAAAAGTCATTTGTGACGAGCACTTAGCAACTTGCAGTCTATAAGGACTTTAGTAAAAATGGTTGCATTTAATACATACTTTTGAGCTTGAGCTAGGTAGGTGAGCAGTGAGTCCAAGTCAGATTAAAGTGGATGGGAGAGTAAATAGAATGTGATGATGTGACCTAGAGGCAGAACTACCTACAACAGTGGTAATGAAGCAAGTGGCAGCAGAGCCTAGAACCACTGGGGAAAGTTGTTGGTGTGTAGTAGCTAGTGCTACTGGAATTTACTCTATAGGAATCTGAATGCTCCCCATAGTGGGTGAGAGTGTTCTCCATGGCAATGAGAGTTATTCTGTGTGCTACCAACTTTTCAATACCACACAGGACATGGGTGGGGATGAAAAGTTTTTCATAAATATCCACACTTAAAGTTCTACTAGGCACACACAGACACAGACACACAGAACATATTTATGAGGGGGAAAATCAAAATCATCTATCCTAAAATGTAACTCCATTCTGTGTGTGTGTGTGTGTGTGTGTGTGTGTGTGTGTGTGTGTGTACTATATGCTTATGTATAATACATATTTTTAGTTAGGGAGATAGTGTTAAGGTTTTACTATATACTAACTCTTAAAAAAGTGCAACTACCATCTCAATCAAGGAAAGATTATCATTTTCTTTGATTCAGACCATTACCAAGGGTTATGTAGCATTTAGGAAAATCTCATTGTTGATGGCACTGCCATTAATGGTACCTAAATACCTTTATAACACACCCACCTCCATCTGCCCTTGTAGTGACTTCATTCTTAGTAATGCTACCTATGGCGGAGGCACATCACATGGCTATCTTCTTGTGTACACACACTTGAGAATCTACATGTTGAAATAGATGTATTCTAAATTTGAAAATTCTTTCCTTTTACATTTCCTTTAGATTATAGCAGGATATTAGTTCACATTATGGGTTTTAAAAAAATTATTGCTATGGCTATAAGCAAGGTATGTTGTCTATGAGCTACAGGTTAGGAGAGTAAAGGGGGAGCCTCAATTATTTGTGTTAAAAAGAGGATTTGAGAAAGTGGAGGGTCCCTGACTCCTAGTAAGTAAAAACAACGTTTTCAATGGTTGACCCCGAGCAGAAGATCTGGAAAACTAGGATAAATAACAGGAAATTTTGCGGAAGTAAATAAATATGTTTATCACAGTGAATTACCATGCCTAAAAAGTTGCCTACTAATGATGATTGGCCTTCTAAAGACTTGAAAGAAAGAAAAGCTTTGGAGAGTTGTAATTCAGTTCCAACGGTTTTGAAATTCACTTTCACTGATGTGCTTCTGAGTTTCCCCATGATAAGAAGGGCAAATGCCTCATCTCACGTCAGATACACAAATCAGACAGCTAATTCGGGGGGCGCCCAGCGTGCCCTGGCATCTTGGCTAGAAGTGGAAGACTTGTGTGCAAGCCACAGCTCCCCGTCTGCCTCTCTGGAACCTGGTTGTATAAACCCTGCTCTTTCAGATAATTTCTACTGGTCAACCCGATTACCAAAATCGCACAGAAAACCAGTATGTAATAAAATTCAGAATACCGCCGAACCGTAAGTCATTTACGCCAGTGTGATTCTAAGAGCGGCTGTGACACAGGAAGCCGACTTCTATAAATCCCCAAAGAAAATTTCAATAAAAATATATTTAAAATGACAGCCCAAATCTAGTTCCAAAATCCTCTTAAAACAAGGTAAACATCAGCTTGGCTTCGTGTATATTAAGAATACACATAGGTGACGTGCACATAAAACTCATGTATCACTGGGTCTATTAATATAGCATCTGCACAGACATTAATATAGAAAATGTAAATGTATATCCAGAAAGCTCATAAGAATAAATTTGTATGTCACGTATTCTGTTATTCACGGTAGCATGTATCACATATACCATAGACCGATGGTTTTTAAGCAGGTGACAGCCGCCTTGCAGAACATAAAGTTCTGTGAGCTACTCCCATGGCATTGTGAATAAAATCGATGTGTTTTCAAGGATACACGCTGGCACTCACGAGGGCTCTTGTCCTTTGGAAGCTGCTTCACGTGGCGCTGCTATCAGCTCTTTCAATCTCACTGTGGACACCCGCCCCCCCCCCACGCGCGCACATTTGTCACTGCATTATCATTTTCATTCTTAATTATACTGTGAACAAAAATTAATTAAGGAACACCTGGGTAACTAATATGTGAAGCACTCAAGTATTTGATAAATCAAGGACATAATTTGTGGAAAAGGGGATTTTAAAACTACCTAGTTTAATAGTATTATTTAATTATGAATGTAGTGATTTATGAAATTGTATCTTAGTGCTTTGAAACTTATTCAACTTAAATGCACCAAGTGATTAAAAATAAAATTAGGCTGGACTCCTTTTTCTAACAATAATAGCATCATTAATAACACTCTTAAAACAAAACTGCTCCAACAATGCTAGGTTTGGTAAAGAGTGGAAAGCAAGTAGCTGGAATTGCATATTTAAGTGGGGGTGGTTGGGAGAGATTGCTACCTTGGTTAAAACCAAAGATGAGAACAGAAAGGAGGAGAGATTTCTGTGGCAAGATGAAGTCATGGGTGCTAGCCCATGGGCATCAAACTTCACAACTCTAGCCCAGGATCAGTTAGGATTCCGACACCCAAAGCTACCACATCATTATTGGTTTTAAAATCTCCAGGTCTCAGACACTGGGGAGCAACGATTACTGTTCTTAAAAAAAGTCTTGGGCTTCTATATGCTAGATCTTCTTAAATTCAATATAATCCGAGTTCATGATGCTTAGGGTAAAATACGATTTAGAGTAATCTATGTGAATTTCTATCCAGACTAACACAGCCCATGAAGTTCAGAAAGAGAGAGGCAGAGAATATCATGAAGAAAAGGAACATAGAAGGAAGGGCACGAGAGAAAGTCCAGAGGAAGGAAAGGATGTTCTGTCCCCTTATTTTAAATTCACTCCAGACAGCACATGTCTTTTAGTGAAGTAGCTTAAAATTTCTCATTTATTTTATCAACTCCTGGGACATATCACTTCTCATTTCCATTCTGATTATGGAGGGGAACTAGAATTGCATCCACATTTTAACTTATTTCTTGAACAAACTCATAAACTGATAAATGTCCCCAGTTGCTAATCTTGCTGAGTGGAATCATTTTCTACTCTAGTGAAGCAAGTTAGTGGGCTATCTCGATGACTTTAAAACATTTTATTTCCTGGAATTGGGTGAAGCGGACTCGCCTTCAATGTCCTTTCTGAAAGGCAGGAGGCATCGGGCTGATCCACATGCTCAAAGATTTCGCACTAATAAATAGGCTTCGCTTTTTCTTTTTGTTCCGCCCTGTGCGTTTGGCTGTGCTAAGCTCTGAACGGAAACATCATTCTTTCTTCTCCTCTAATATTTTAGAGTTTGGGGAAAAGTAAAAGAAGAAGAATGTGCTCTGGGTAGGAACACAAGTATCTCAGTCCAGGAAATAAAGGTGTGCTTATTTTAAATCTCTTGTCAACAAAGGCTGGAAAGAAAGTAGCTGGAGTTACTAAGTGGATGGCTGGGAGAGATGGCTACTCGCTGCCAAGCCAGGGGGATAGTTTAATTATTTTGAGTTTATATCTTGGTTTTTAATATCTTTCACAATAATATATCAATAGAAGTGAGAAAAGGCTAGATTTCCAGCCCGCAACTAGGTTTTATCTGAGAGCAATGACTCAATTCTGAATGATGCCGAAGAGAGCAGGGAGAGTTGGGGCTGGTAATCCCTTCTGAGTGGAGAAGGTGATGACTTAGAGTTAGAACCAGTTAAGGAGCTGCAAATAAAAGCCAAGAGCAAGAAATCAGCTGCCTCTGGCTCTCCTTCACAGTCTAGTGCTGTGCTTTTTATGAGATCAGCACATTTATGGATTGAATGAAATAAATGAATGAATAAATATCTCCAAAAACAAATAGCAACTCACCGCTCAAATGAGTTGTGGTATATCTGAGTAATTAAAGAGAACATAATTTATTATAAATCACATGTACCTGAATCTACTAAATACCTCTCCTGTCTATCTTCGCTTCTCACCTCTATTTTCTCTATATCCTTCTTCTCTTTCCATTTCCTCCCTATTCCTCTCTTTCTGTGCTTCTTCTATCATTTCTCTGTTATTTATTATTATTTGGAAATAAACTGATAGGTGAACCTTTTTTAATCTAATAAAAGTTTTGTTAACCTCATGCTTAATTTTACAAAGCTGCTCATTTAGTTTTTTCGATAGCTTTAAAATTACTATGAGAAATTCACTTAATACTCTTTTAATAAATTATAAAAAATACTATCTCCATTCCAAATCTACAGACTGATAAGTCAGTTTTGGCTAAGAAGACCAGAATGAGCTATTAGTGATGAATACATGGTTTGGTGGCTATCATTTCACATCACCCCCTCATTGGAGGATAATGCATAAGTGGACAAGCCTACTCGCAGGTTGGTGTCCAAATAGGTAAGAGATGAGGCTGACTTATTACTTGAGAAATGTTTGTGGGTAAGGTCTTGAGCACATGTTGGATAAACTTGGCAATGACTGGATGTCAAATATAAAAATCCAAAATTTATGTTACTTTTTCATTCTTTGTTATTAATATGGGGAAAAAAAACATAAACTACAGTCATTTAGTGCATGAAGTAATTCACAAATTCCATACCTCATGGGCTGTATTTTGCAAACAATTATTGAGCACTGTGCTCATTAACTCTTCTTAATCTCTCCCACTCTAATTTTTAGAATGTTGACAGCATTTGAGTACCACCTACCATTCTGGGCTTTCAATAAGTGGATCTAAGGCTATTTCACTTGAAAATATGTCTAGATTTAAAAATGTGACATTGCCACCTATTTCTTCACAATTTAGGCAAATCTTTTCCCCAATTTTAGGTACTTTACACTGAAATAATATGTCAAAATGAACTGGTAAGGTATACTTGGTTAGAAAAGTACTTCAAGTAGAAAAAAGAGCTTAGATGGGATTCCAGAAATTGCTTTTGGAAAGCATGATTTAAAAGTCTTTGGCATGCGTTGGCTTACTGATGGCAGTCCCTCCATAGCCTCATGTCATACCCACAGATGTCATCACACACTCACTTGGCTGCCTCTGGTGCAAGCTAAGAAGAGCTCACAATAAAATCTAAAAATAGCACAACTCATGATGTTGACAGAGACCTTTAATTTATCTATTTAAATTCACTGTTATATCAATTATCCAACAAATGACTATCAAAGTTTCTTACCCATTGAAATGACCCAAACTACTAAAGCTAAATGGGTAAAGAGACTTAGGGCAAAATAGAAACAGCTCATTAACTTCACACTCTGGAAGGGGGCATGATGGACTGGAAGGTTTGAATTTAACAGACTTTGAAAAGCTTATCCAGAGTTTTCTAGGTCTCAAACTTTGTGGTTTCTGAAGATCATGTAGATTAACTGTTGGCTGAATGGGTCCTAGTGTTGATTGACAGTGGACAATCCAACAAATCAAACTGGTTATCCAATAAACTCACTTAGTCCTCACAACAGCCCTATCTGAAGTTTCATTCTAATCATATTTTGTAGAGGAAGGGACTATCACCACACAACTAATTAATCAGCTAATGAATTGGCAGAATTTGTATTTGTATTGGAATCGAGTTCAACCTTAACTACTTGAGAAAGCAAATTCCTTGAAACAGTCCACATCATCATTTTTGTATTTCTGCAGTAATGACAAAGTTGCAGGCCTTTGGTCTTTGCATGTGTCTGTACTAACATGGAATTTCAAAACTTCCACTTCCTCATTATCTACCAAATGTATGTATTTTATAATAATCACAGCTCCATCCCTCCCTAAATTAATCTCAAGTAGACAACACCATAATTCACATTACATACTGTTAACTGCACTAGATAAATTGTGCTTATTGACGCCCAAACCACTGCCCCATGCTCTGTGGTTTGGCCCTCCCCACAGCTGGGCTGGTTCACTCTCTGGCAGGTGTACTCCTCACTTGGGCGTCTCTCCTGGGCTCTGTTCAGATCAGCTTCCAGCCTCCTCTTCATGCCCTTGACCTGCTTAGACACTGTGGGCACCCTAACAGCCAACACAGGGCTTTTCCCTTTGGCTGGTACATCACCCACCCCCACACATGAGGAGTATTATATAGTTTCCAAAATACCCTGTTCTCAAACTTTTCTGAGAAATCTCTGAATCCTATCTTTTCTGTGATGAGATGCTGGAAGGCAAAGCTGCGAGGGCCCAAGTCACTTTCTGACTGCCCGTGTCACTGGTCAGGCCAACTGACCTCAAGACTCTTACCTTTTCACCCGTAAAATGAAAAGATGGGTCTAAATATTCACGCTTATCTTTTGGATCTAAAGTTTGAAGGTCTCTAACAAGTAATTTTGCTAATGCTTCAATTACATAGTGAAAAAACGAGCCAACAAATTCTAGCTAATTTCCAAAATTGAGAAATGACATGAAGAGGGCCCCAGAGGCCGTCAGAGCTGGCTCCAAAGGATTATTACTAACCAGTATGTGACATCTGCTAAACCACTTCAACTTTATCTATGTTCCCTCATCTACAATCAAAGAGATGAAAAGACACCCTACTTCCCCATTAGGATTGTTCTCAGAAAATATGTGCTAGCATTCTAAATTATTTAATAATATTACGGAGACACATTTAATATTATAAACTTAATTTAATACACAATTTAATATTATAAATAATAATAATTATTTATTTTTAAATAAATATTATTTAATAACATTATTATTTAATAATAATCTAAATTATTTAATATTATTTAATAATATTATTAAGTTTGAGACCTAAATTATTTTAATAATATTCCAATATTAAGATTGGAAACTCTTTAAATTATTACTCAAATCATTGTCAGCTAATTGATGAATTTCAGAGCTTGAAGGTTTCTGGGAGCCACAGACTCCCAAGAAGTCAGTAAACAGCATTCTGAGGATTTACAAACTAAATTGGGAATAATGCATCTTTATTTTCAATAGGCTTTTACTGAAATTCTGCATTCCCTTCCATTGTGAACAAAGCAGCAAACCTCAGAGGTATTGACGACCCCTAACATTTGACATCAATAGAAATTACAGCTAGTTTCATATTGTATTTAGTTGTTGCTGAGCTCTCAAAATATTTATACTACCCCTACTTAGATTTGCCACTAGATTTTTTTTAAAGATTTATTTATTTATGCATACAAACTGGGGTACAGGCCAGAGGCATGGGGTGGGGAGAGGGCTCACCAGAGACAGAGCGGGGAGCAGAACAGGCAGAGTGATGGAAATACACTGCTGAGGGGAGCAGCGGACGAGGCAGGAGAGGTCTGCTGCGACATGTGGAAATCTCCCAGGCTGGGCATCGAACTCGCGTCACTGCTGCTGACAGCTCCACAGGCACAAGGGAGGCCCGCCACCAGATTTTAATATGTCAATTTGAAAGAACATATCTATCACTTTTTTATATTCTGAAAACTGCATTTCAATATAATCTCCTTCCTTAGCAATCCTATGGACTTTTATTTTATTCACTTTCAAATGTTTTTCTCACCAAGGGTCTGAAGGCTTCAACAGACCCTCAGAGAAGCCCAGGGTGAAGTCATTTCTAATTTACAGATAAGAGATGGGTGCCATCCTTACAGGAGCACCTAAATTTCAGACCAGTGTCCTGTCTACAGTGCTGTGCTGTCAGTCACATGGCAACGCCCTTGGCCTCTGAACCTTCAACACCAGTTGGTCAGGACAAAAAGAATCACCTTGCCTCAGTCTGATGTCTTCTAGAAACATATTGATATTTAAAGTTAGAATACAGGTCTGTGGTATTAAATTACAGAACCTCTAAGGGAAAAGTGCATGAAGGTCAGCTGCTCCCTCAGAACCCTCTGTCCTCAGAGATTCTAGTTCCTAAAACAATCTTAACAGGACTTTGAAGGGGAATCAGAAGAACTACAGCGGCCATCAGGTTTCATTTAAAAGGCCCCTGAGAGTGGTACCAACAGCAACGGATATTTTAAAGGGCAAATGATCCGATCCGGTGCCAGTACAGCTAAAAGGGAATCCAGAGAAGGTTCCTGTCACCTCTCAAGCTGCCTATCAGATGGGACCCAACATCCCCTTTCTCCATGGTGGAAGCCAAACTACCTCTGCAAGTCAAGGAAGCAGCAAGAAAAGTAAACACTTCCTAAAAAAATGAGTCCCAGATCAAAGGCGTGATTGTTGGCTTAAATGGGGAATCTCTGTTCCCATCCTGAAACTCTGGAGCTAGAATAGCATTCTAGAAATTCCAGGTGATTTGCCTACAGATTAACATTTAAGAAACATTGTCCTTCCTGGGCCTCCCCGGTGGCGGTGGCGCAATGGGTTAAGCGCAGCGCTGTGGAGCTGTTAGCAGCTGCATTGTGAGTTCGATGCCTGGCTGGGGAGACTCCCACATGCTGTAGCAGACCTCTCCTGCCTCGCCGCTGCTCCCCTCAGCAATGTATTTCCATCACTCTGCCTGTTCTGCTCCCTACTTTCTCTGGTGAACTCCCTCACCACCCAACACCTCTGATCTGCACCCCAGCTTGTATGCATAAATAAATATTTTTTTTTTTTTAAAAGAGAGACACTGTCCAATGGACAATGGGCCTGGAAAATAAGGGCAGGGCAGGGGTATTTAACTGAATAAGAAAGTAAAATGTAAGTATGCAAAAGCATAATTTAAAAAAAAATCTCTGTCCATGTTTGCTAACAACTCTACTGAAGCATAACTTATACAGCATAAAATCCTTGAAAGGTACAATTCAACAAGATTCAGAAAACTTAAAATTATGTTGTCATAATCGCAATTTAGATTGAGAAGCCTCCCCTCACCCCCGAAGTTCTCGAAAGCCCTCTTCGCAATCCGTTCTCTCCACCACCTCCCCCCAGGTAATTAATGATCCGATAGCAGAGACTATAATGTTGTCTTCTGTAAAAGATTTATATAAGTGAATTCAAACCATATTTAGGGTTTGGTTTTTTTTTTTTTTTTTTTTGGCTGACTTCTTTCACTTAGCATGATGTTTTGAGGTTTGCCTGTGGGGATCAGTAATATTTTCCTCCTTAAAATGTTATTTTAAATAACACTCCTTATATGGATAGACTAAGTTTGCTTATCCTTTTACCAGCTGATAGATATTTGTGTTGATTCCACTTTGAGGCTCATTATGAATAATAACACAATGAGCATTTGCAAATAAATCTATGTGTCTCCACAGTGATTTGTTAGCTATCAATCAGCAATCTGATTTGCAGGTAATATGCAAGTAGAACAACAACGAAAAAAATAAAAGACCCAAACAGACTATAATATTAGTCTCCTTGATAGTTATTCTTACAGTAATAATTTGTGCCAACAAAGCCAGCATCTCCTGGGTGGAGAGCCGGGGTCTGGTGGAGAAGAGAATGCAGCTATGTCACTCCAGAGTTAGAGGGGGATGGACTTTGCTACTAAATCTGGATACTGACAGTTGGCGTGGTGGGAAGGAGGAAAAAGTGGGAGTTTACATTAAGCAATGATGTTTGTGGGAACATTCAATTGGATGGAGTGAATCACTGAGGCTGGAAACAAAGAACAGGTATTTGTCCTATGTTGGAGGTAATTTTAAAATGAAATGTAGGTTTATTAAGAGTGTGTATGCTTTAGGTCTTTCAAGAATGTTTGTTGATTGAACAATATGGCACCCCAGGGGCAAATCACTGAGAACTTCATTAACATATTCCTGGGATTCTTTCCTAATGCTGCAGCTACCTGGGAGGTGACTCATGGTACTTGGGGTTGCCCTTAACCTTGTCTTTTTTTTTTTTTTTAATGGAATCCTATTTTCTTTTTTAATAGATATTTTATTTATTTTTGTTATTCATATCTTTTACATTATTGTGTGTTCCCCATAAGTTACCCAGTGAGAATGGTGCACATTAAAAAAACAGGTAACAACAAATGTTGGCAAGGATGTGGAGAAAAAGGAACTCTCCTACACTGCTGGTGGGAATGCAAATTGATCCAACCACTATGGAAAGCTGTATGGCGTTTCCTCAAACTGCTAGAAATGGAACTTCCATATGACCTGGCAATACCACTATTGGGAATCTACCCAAAGGACACAAAAACACTAATCTGAAAGGATACATGCACCCGCATGTTTATTGCAGCACTGTTTACAATAGCTAAGGTATTAACCTTGTCTTTTAAGAAGTAATGGAGACAAGAACAGAACAGATGGGGGGTGATTTGGTGAAAGTAGAGAAAGGAAGCCAAGAGGGATAGGACATTTGTCCCCTCACTTCGCTGATTTTAAGGGGGGACTGGAGCTACCAGAGATGGCAGGGGCATAGCGAGTGGGGGGGACGTTGGAGCAAGGTGGGCAAAGGTATAAATTTCCAGCTACAAGTAAAAAGGGAGGTACGTGTTTGTGTACTAGTCAGCCCACCTAAGATGCTTCGGCTGGGGCAAGAGGATGACACCACTGGGGCGATGCTTCCTTGGGGAGATTGCCCCCAGAACTTTTCCAAGAAGAAACTAGATGTGCCCTGTGATGAAAAAGTCCTAAGTGTCTGAGAGTCCCAGGAGTCTGGGAGGGCGGCCACAGGGGCTCTAAGTCATTACTGAGGGGAGGTGAAGTCCCCTTCGCCACAGAGAGCAACACAGTCATCAAATTAAACATGTGAATTAAAGCTCTGATTATTCCGGCATTGTTGTAAAGATTATAAAAGGTTGGCTTGCTGAAATTGAAAGAGAAATTTAAGGCTTAAAAATTTTACTTAACATTAACCTCTTTGGCTTTTGGAACTTCTTGTCTCTCTCCCCTCCCAAATGTGGTGACAAAGAGGAATTAAAAATTCCGCTAAAAAATGAAATAATTAGCTAAAAAAATCACATAATATAAATTTGTTCCCTAAAATATAATTACATGGGTCACCATTATAATCCAAGTCATTTATTAAAACAAAATTATGCAAAAAGCCCTATAGCTAAAGAGACCTGGGGGGGGGGGGAAAATAGAGAGAGCATAAATAGTACTTTAGTTTGACTGGGTTTAAAAAAATTCAGTCTATCTCAGCATGATTTCTGCATATTTTAATAAGGAAAAATATGCTATTTTTGTACTTCATTAACCTTCTTATACCCTCATGCATAAATGTCATTCTACTGTATAGATGTCTGATTACAAAATTCTAGGTTACAGCATGGGGAAATCCAACATATTTTTTTATAGTTTTTATTTTTATCAGAAATAAAACTCATGCATATTCACACAAAGAAAATGTATTTAAAACTCACCCTTCTTCCTACCACATAAAGACAACCGCTGTTAACAATGGGGAAATTTCTCTGATGTAATGTCAAGCATAATTGTTACTTTGCTAAACTCAACTTCTTGATTGACTTTGAGGATATGGGTAAATTTTTAAGACTATGTAAAAAATTTTATCTTCTCTCCAAAGAAGCACGTTCAAGGCCACATCTAACTTGCCTCGTCCACCGGTCTTTAAAGAATCTTCTAAGAGGGCCAAGCCAACATTCCTATTGGATAGTCCTGCGCACATAAGCGGTTATTTCCCAAACTTCAATGAGGCCTGCAAAGGCTGAGCCGGCTCTCGGGAAATGGCGCCTGGTTTCTCAGAGAGCATCTGGGACCCCAGCAATGCTCTGGTCACACACACTTCATTTCATAATCTACTTTCCTACCTGCTCTCTGTTTGAGCCAATCCTTTAATATTAATTTTTTTCTTCCAATAAGTTAATTAACTAACAACAGAAGTTTGAAAGTGCCTAAAACATGAAGAAATAAAGAAAACATGGCCTCCCTGATGGCGCGCAATGGGTTAAGCACAGCGCTGTGGAGCTGTGGGCAGCAGCAGCAGGAGTTCGATGTGGGCCAGGGAGATTCCCACATGGTGCGCAGACCTCTCCTGCCTCGCCCGCTGCTCCCCTCAGCAGTGTATTTCTGATCTGCCTGTTCTGCTCCTCGCTCTGTCTCTGGTGAACCCTCTCGCCACCCCACACCTCTGGCCTATACCCCAGCCTGTATGCACAAATAAATAAATCTTTAAAAAAAAAAGAAAGAAAACAACAAAAAACCCTTAAATACAAAATTGGTTCAAAAATGTAAACACCAATCACTTATTTGGAATTTTTCCTACATCTTACAAGAAAACATGTCAATCAGCAGAGCAAGGCACAGTCAAGCGAGGCTCGTGCCACCTGCCCATGATATTTTCAGGACACAACTTTATCATTACTAATGTTATGATTTGTGTTACACTGGTCAACAGATTTTTACAAAAGTCATAGCACTGAAATGAAATTAGTCATTTCCTATCAATTTGTATGTGCTCAACACGAATATGACAGTCAAATTCTAATTTTGGCTCTAGTTTTCTTGTAATCTGCAATAAGCTGATGTTTACATCACGAAATGCATACCAATAGTAATAGGCCTACGGTTAATACCTGTTAAAAATCAAGTCATAGACTACTTCTTAGATTTCTTCAATTGTCTCTTGTACAGGTGTTCAGGAGCATCTCTGGGGAGTGTCCAGCAGTAGTCCGCCAGCATAGTAGTGGACCATTTTCCCTGGTATCTTTGTTCCATTGATGTGATATCTTGATGAAAACATTCGCCATGTTCATCACTAACCATACCACAGTTTTCAGGGAAGAAATCCAGATGGGAATGAAGAAAGTGGCTCTTTAGGGACATATTTCAGCCAAGTTTCTGATACTGCACCAGCATGTCTTCTACTAGTTCCTTGTAGTTTTCTGCCCTAACATTCCCAAGAAAGTTTGTAGATACTAGGCCAAAAGCATTCTATGCTTGTTTCGCATCACCCTGCAGCAAGTTGTTGAACTAGTCATCTCAATGCAGACAGAATGTTTGGGTAGACTATTTTTTACTTCTTTTGCTTCATTATTCCACCGGAAAGAGGAGGAACCAAGCAGAAGCAACAGTCCTTTATGTGGTTGCTTGGCTCTCTCCACACCATGGGGACTGCAGACGGCATTGATGGTCTTTTGCCATTTCACCACTGTGAAAGCTGTGTTGTCCATGGAGCACAGCATATATGCGGGGCCCAAGGCTTGTCTTGGTCACCAACCTTGCATTCAAAGTAAAGATGATAAGCCTTCTTCACTTGGGAAGTGATACTTTTCCTCTGGTTGGCACATGTCACTTCCCCACAGAGCAGAAATTGTCCACGCTATTAACGCACTTGCGAGGCATTACTATTCTGTATTGTGCCTAAATGGATAAAATAATAATAGTTCTATGGAACAGTAGCTTAAACTGTCTCACACAAAGTCTGAAATATTTTTAATGCTCAACCTTTCCGACAGGGCTTTCTATAGTGCACTGCTGATGTCAGCTTACTTTAGCAGCCGCCTGGCAGTAGTATTGCATTGCATCAGAAAATGATGCAATCAACTCTGGATGATGTGTGCATGATGGTGTGATGCAATGTGATGCAATATTACATCATTCTAGGCTGATTTAGGATGTTGTTGCAGTCCTACTGGATAAATTTACACAGTTAAATATATAAAATGAATTAGATGAAGTATCTTCAAAATGAGAACTAAAAATTTTTTTCAGGGTTATATTCATGTTCAGCACACCAAAATACCACAGATTAGGGCCTTTTTAAGTCAGTTATGATCTCACTGTTGACCAGTGTTATCAGTCCTTTGATGAGGTGCTTAAATGAATCTCTTTTTGTTTTAATTCAGTTTTTCTCTCTTAGTGGCAAGGAACTGGAGAAATAAGAGGTTAAATATAGTCTGCACAATTCTGGGTAGAGGTGCTCAATTAAGTTACTGGCCAGCCTTTCTTCTGGAAACCACCGTGATCACCATCCCAGATGCCATTGGGACTACTGAACCATGGACATGAGTTTATATCCAGTGGAGAAAGTGAACATTTTGCCCAGGGTAATAGTCTGAAAATAATCTTTATTCTCAGTCTCAGTCAGAGCTGACAGACAGCTTTCAGTCTTGGTGATCAAAACAACCAAAGAGAGAGAGTACTGGAGATTTGTTTAGTGACCACACACAGACGTGCAGAATGTGGGTGATGTCAGCAAACTGTGGGTTTTGCTCATCTCTCTTCACATGCTCATTGTTTCCTCAGTTCAGATGTATTTGCTGAGTGTTAATGTATATTACGTACTGTGCATATGGCTCTTGGAAAGTCCAGGTGACTAAAACACAATCCAGGACTTGAAGATGCTCCTGTTTTCAGCATCTGATCAAGACCTTTGTCTTGGGAAAAGTATCTGTTGACATGAGACCTTCAAAAGCTCAATGGAGCTTGAATCCACTAAGAATATTGTGTGGCAGGCTGTCAGGAATGAAAGATAAACTTTTGCTTTTTTGTTATTATCTTCAAACTTCTTTAGATGGAGCTGCTGCTGGACTGAATCCAAACTCAGCAATTCTGATCAAGAAATCGCTTCCAACCAGACCGTTCACTTCTCTGTGATCTTTGGCTATCCCAGAGGACTAGAGCTTGGATGTCTACTGGCTTGGCCCTTCCTCGGCTGTATGATATATTTTGTATAATACATTCCACTCTAGCTTCTGTTAGGCTTTCAGCTTCCTAATAACAGTGAAAGGCTTGAAAATGGTATACACTTGACCCAGTCAAAATCTGCCTACAACTTATGATCGGCCCTCAGTATAGCTGGGTTCCATGGCCCTGGATTCAAGCAGTGGACACTCAGGTTGGCTGAATCTGTTAGTGCAGAATCTGAATAGAAAAAATATACTGCTAAGTGGTCCCACATGTTTCACACCTTTGTAGTTCAAGGGTCAGCTGTACTTGTATGTAACCATCAACTTAAGCAAGGTGGAAATCAGTGTGAGTCCCTATACCAACTGTTTTAATAATTTGAAATCCTTTGGCTTCTTTTGGGCATCACAATTATACATTGTTTTTGAATGGTTTAGTGTTGGAATGGTTTAGAGAGTTTTATTAATACTTATTAATAGGTATCTTAGGCAGAATTGCAATCTACCAATACTATTTTCCAATAAATTATAGTTCTAACTTTCCAGAACAGTTTATAAACTTTCAAAGAGTATCCCAACTTACCAATTTAAGATGAGCAAAGGTCTATTTTACCAAAGGAAGCACAACATGAATCTTTAAAGATGGAGAATGACACCCACCAGATTTGTCTTACTAACAGGATTCCGGTCTACCCACCTTTCCCAACCTCAGCTTGACTGCTGCACCCACCTGTTACCAACCCAGCTTAAAAATGGCTTCTTTAACCATTTCTTCAGTTCCCTCCCTCTGAAAATTCCCCCCAGGTCCTCATGAGAAGTTGCCAATTAAAAACAAAAATGGATAGCAGTCATTTTGTGAGCACTTTGTCGATTCTATGTGTTATGGACTCATTCTTCATAAGAAGCTGCAAGGCAGAGCACATTTATCTCACTGCAATGAGAGGAAGCCAAAGCACAGAGAGTTTGAGAAACTCATCTAGTTCCACAGAAGTCTTCATCAAAGAGATTTGCTAACTTAATTGGTGATATATTTAATTGTTTCAAAAGGGTAACAACAAATTGGGGGAGAGATAAACAGCCAAGAGCCCTCATTTATAGGTATTTTTCCTATGAAAATGAGATACACCTGGTCAAAAGACCCAGCGATGTTGTGACTCAGCCAGGGTCCACAACGACAGGCACGTTTAGCAAGGGTAAAGCTGGCATCAAAATTGGTTACAGGACTTAAGGTGATGAAGGATGAAATTTGCATTTTCATAAAAAAAGAACTGTCTTCCCACCATTATTGTTTCCCCATCAGTGACTTAAACATAAACTGCCATAAACAGGAAAGGAAGAGTTGGTCCCTCATCCTGGTACTTCAACTAAGAAAGTGAAGTTGAATCTTTCAGGTAACAAACATATTGTCACTAATCATCCAATATTCATTTTAATTCTGGCATCAAAAATGATGTGGGAGGTACCCATATCTTTCCCAGTACACTTCTCCATTCACCCCCCAAACCATCCAAATAAGAGATCTGTGTTTTGTGAAGGTACATGACAGACCAACTACAGACCTTACAGAGGAGAGAGAATCCACGATTGCATTTTCTATCTTGGGACTTTAAATCCTTACTTCCACAGACATTCACTCTCCCTCTGACGCTGAGGTCCCCCCCTTGATGTATGTGGCTGGCAGCTGTGCAGAGCACAGGCTGTATAGTTAGAAAAAAGCAGAGTGCTGGAATCGCACTTCACACTCATCATTTTTGTCATCTAAGAACCACAAGCTTTTGGCAAATCAGCTTTTCCTAGCTATTTCTTGGCTGACAGCAGGTGAAAAGATTTAAGATGAAAATTAATTACACTGATATAAAGCTACCAAGGGACCTGCCAATGAGAGCTGCTCATTGGCCCCAAAGGATATAAAATGTCAGCAAAACAGCAGCAGCGATTTATCAATGAACGGATGGTTCTGATGCTTGACAAAACACATTACAGCAACGAGAGGCGTGTGTTCTGTAATGAAATTGGATAAGAAAGGAAAAAAAAACAGCACCACCTCTCAGCAGAATACAATGGATTTCTTCATGTCTCTCATTAATGGGGAATAGATGAGTTCTATACGTTACAGTTCTCATACTTTTGCTATTAAAAATAAGAGAAGCAGATTAAAATAAAAGCATTGATGAAAAAAAAGTTAATACTCTGAAATGGGACTAACATTAAGACATCCAGAGGGAAGGTTAAGCCTTCACGTTCTGTCTGTGATTCTCAGTTGAACTATGCCAGCAAAGTCACAGTCAACATTTAAGAATAATTATTAAATTGGATTTTGGAAAAAAGTATTGTTTCCTATGCCAAAAACTTATAATGAAATTGCAGTCATGTCGTGTTTCACGTAAGTGGAGAAAAATCGAGGTTAACGCAACTGGCACTGTGGCAAGGACCCCTGAAAGGATTTTAGGCTACATGGACACCTCCTTTTCCTCTGTCCTATCAACATGTAACTTAGATCTATTAAAATGTACAAATATTATTTATATCTACAGCTACATTACACAACCACCCACATACATACACATAGATGTACACAAATGCAAACACATATCTACACACAAAGATACACACACACAGAAGAAGATACAAAGCAGTTTTAACACCTCAATAGATTTGCATGAGTCTCCTTCAAGTCAATAATCTCTCTCCAGGGGAAGCACCATTCCGACCTCTCCTCAAAGACTAGGTTTGCCTGGCTTTGAACTTCATATATTCTCAGTGATTCAGCATGTGCCCTTTAGTGCCTGGCTTCTTTTGTTCCTTATCGTGTCTGAGAGGTCCGGCCTTAGTGCAGTGCATGTAGTTTCACTGCTGTGTGGGATTCTACAACACGAATATATCACAGCCACCCTACTCCTGTGGGGCGCTTAAGTTGTTCCAGTTGGGGGCTACTGTTAATGATGCTGCTATTAACAGTCATTTCAGTAGAAATCATCCTTTCTCTTGGCTACATACGCAGGAGCAGAACAGTTAATCCTTTGAGATAGATGTATTTTTAACATTAGAAGAACTTGTCAAAAAGTTATCCTAAACGGTTGAACTAACAGCCATTCCAGTAGCAACACAGGAAGATTTTTGTTGTTTGCTCTTGATCTACAGCACAGACATTAGGTGTTCGCAAATTTCATTTGCGCTATTGGTTGCTTTGTCTTTTTAACTTACATTGTTCTGATGAGTAATGATGCTGAGAATATTTTTATAATGATAGAAGATTAAATATGTCTGTTTTATTGTTATGAATGTTTTTTTGAAAGACAAAAGTCATGATGAGATGATTCGCAGCTGCTTAAGGCGGTAGCGTCACAACTGACGGCACGCCATTTTACACACCTCAGTGCGTCCAAAATGCCAACAGCTGCTGTGGGCAGGGCTCAGTCATGCCCGACACAGCAAGTCACTTCCTTAACACTGGCCTGGAGGCTGCTCACAGAGAACTGAGTGTCCTTGCTGACCCTCCGAGCCACGGGCCATGACAGGCTCATCCCCTCCCCTCTTTCTATCGCTGCATGTCACTTACTAGTGGTGAAACAATTCCTAGCGCTATTTCAAAGAATTTAAAAAATGAAACTGCCATTTGGGGGGACAAGGAGATGACAGAAGGCACACCCGGAATAGCTGTTTTGAGTGCCCCTCGTAACTGGTGTGGCCCTGAGCTTTCCACACTGAAGACTGAAGAGACTTAGGAACGCCCCGTGTCCCGTGTCAGGACAGTGGTGTGGCCAACACTGGTTTTGAGGTGCTGTACAGGATAACCATGCCACCCTCAATGAATGGGCTTGATCCATAGATTAATTCAGTTCTTCACATGCTCTAATTTTATTCCAATTATGCTTGCTGGGTTGAGATAAAAATATTTCTGGCATTAAAAAAGAAAGAACACATTTAAAAGAAATCTCCGCTGATTTGCTTTAGGTGCGTTTATTTTTATACACATGCTCAGAAAGGGAAATCAGAGTCGAGTTCCACCCGCCAGCTCTCCTGCCTGTCCTGTCTTCTCAGGAGAAACTCATTACTAGCGTGTCACACTGGGCGATAGGACCTCCTGATGGCAAACTAGGTCAAAGTCAAGGAAACTCATTTGTGATTCCTGCCCTTTAAAAGTCGCAGTGCTGTGTCCCTGATGCTGCCATATTCAAACCCTTGCTAGTCATCTCCCGGTTGAGATATAGATCTAATTGCAGGTAAGAATTGACATCCAGGAATAAAAGCAAAGTCAAGGAATTTTATTATTCCCATCCAAAAGCATAGATAAAGTAGGCTGGGAAGAAACCAGCCAGCTCACAGCCAGCCTGCTTATTCAACCCTGTGGGAAGCACCTTCCATGCTCAGGTGTTGGGCAGCAGAGAATGTCAGCTTCAACAGAATCTGAAATCAGTGCTTCGCAGTACCATCAGGTGTTGCCTTGGCAATGCCAACCACGAAAGGAGAGAGAATAGAAAGGACATAATAACAAACAGCGAAAAGACTAAAAATCAGAGTCTTCTTTGTCACTGAGGCCAGTAGGGTTGATTTACAACCCTGTACATGACTTAGGGGTTCAGGTTCACCCCTTTCTAGAGGTATGTTACCACACCACACCTACCCCCAAGACACCATGGCTGAAAAGAAAGTGAATTACATTTCTCTTGTTCCAATTAAGAGTCCATTATCCAGTCAGCAGTGGCAAACACTCGGGAACAAATAAGAGTCTACCCTATTTAAAACCCATTTCCAGCATCATTAAAAAAAAATCCATGGTTCTTTAAGGAAACTGATGACATGGGGCTAAAATAAACACCAATTTCAAAAATTAGCTGAATAATCCCATCATTAACCCACAGTAGATTTCAGATCCTCTAGAGAACAAGATTTAAAAAAATTACTACCATTTAGTTCACTTCTACTATGAGACAAACTTTTCAGCACATCACCCTGTTTAATGCTCATAACAAATATGAGGTGAGATCTTTATCTCCATTTTTTAGGGACTTTAACTGAGGATAAACATATTAAGTGATGTTTCCATGATCTCTAAGCTGATATGTACTCTGACTTAGAATCAAACCAGACTATAGACTTCAAGTTTTTGTCTTTTTCACTGCATCACAAGGCACCAGATGAGATCAAGTGACCTTGTTTCTACTGCTTACTTCCGGGGACCTTGGACAAGCTTCTGAATCTGATGAGGTAATAGGATTCTTATTATCCATGATAATAGAATATATGGCCTGTAAGTTTAATTAATTTATAACTAGAAGACTGGAAGACAATATCTTGGCAGGTTGTTCAAGGACAAGACGCTTGCCTTCTTATAAAATGCCTATATAGAAATATTTGTTAAATATGTGTGTGTGTGTATGTGTGTGTGTATGATTATGTATTAACATAGTATATAAGTATATAACATAAATATATCAATACACATATAATAAATGTGTTTATATATCAATAGAGAAAACCATAGATTATTTGCTTTATGCTTTTTAGTTTACACAGTTTAAATCTGTAGGTAATTCATCATTTCTACTGGTTTAATTACAGTTCAGCATCTTGCCAATTGCCATTAAAATGCAAAGCCATTGAGTCTTGTTGCTTAATTGTAGACTTGGGGTAACTAAACTTATGTTAACTGTAGAAATGAGCAAACCTCCTAAGCTGATGAATGCATTTTGTTATGTCCTGATATAGATCCAACAAATGTAATGGAGTGTTCTATGCAAACAAGATCACAGCCCTAATTCATACATAGTGTTATTGAAAAGAGAACACCATAGCTACTTTATTTCTCAAACCAATAATAGATTCCCTAGTGATCAAAAATTACCTCCAAGTGAGAGTATGACACATGTGGAAGTTGTTGAACAGTAGAACTTGAACTGAAAAGCTAAAGTTTTCCTAGCAAAGTTTGACCTGTGGGTAATACATCTTTATTTATTTGATATACAGTCTCTCTTGTTTTGTAAAAATTCATCCATTTTATTTGGCAATGGTTTGCTATTATATCATAGACTCAATCTCCAGGTACTTTCCATAGCTGTATCAAAGCATTATTTTAACTGAAACACTGGGGGTCTGTGTTCCTTGAAGACATCTCCTTTCGTGCGAAGAAAAAGAAACATTCCAAATCAAACATAAGAAAGAGATGGCAAAAAAGAAACCCAAAGAATGTAGAAGGAAATATAAACTTGCTAATGCTAGATCAAGGAAGCACAGGAAATCATTCTCTTGCTTTCCAAGTTTCTTTATGTTGCTATAATATTTAATCATCGTATCCCATAGAGTTAATCAAGAACATACGCTAGCACCTTCTATGTATGAATTGTTTGGGGTAGACACATTATGTGTTGGCCATGGCAAGTGAAAAATCAGATATTTGAAATGGAAATAATCATAAATATACACGTTTCTTGTATGTTATGTTTGTTTTTGCAAATAAACATAGTTAAAATTTACTCAGTGCTTCATAAATTACAGACCACTAGCATATGTTATTGGCTTACCCAAATTGCAACCCTAAGAGGTATTAAAACTACTACATGAAGAAAGCTCAGCTGAGAAACCTACACAAGGCTAGAGAGAGAGAAACTGTCAGACTTGAACTTCACTTTCTGAGCTGGAGCTTTAGGACGCTTACACTACTCTTCAGCCTTTGGTTAAACATGGCCATGTTATTTAGCAGCATATGTAAAATTACACACTGCTGTCCTATCATATTACCTTATTGGAGATAGTATACTATTACCTTATCATTTATTACCTAAATGGAGATGTCAGCAGCAGCAAGTATTCCTACTATGTGCCTGCATCGATAAATAGCGCACAAATACAGATGATACTTAAATAAGAAAAAAAAATAGCACCACAAATATTTATACCTAAAACATAAACCATGGAACAAGTATAAAATGTCTAATAACAGAGTCAAAGAAAATATCACATAGTAAAGCCAGTGGTTACCCAAGTTTGGGGTGTATAAGTATCACTTGAAGAGCTACTTAACATGCTGATGACAGGATGGTGTACTCATCTGAGATTCTCATTCAGCAGGCTTGGTGAGATTGAAATCAATGGCCTCCAAAAGTTGCTCTCCATGAGAACTCCCTGGGTACCTCTTTGAAAGATGATAAGCCAGAGGAATTAAATCACACGGTAGTGTTTTAAAATAATTTTCTCATGGATTAGATCAGAATCAGTATTTAGATATATTTATTTTGGGGAAAAAAGAGCAAATTTTAAATATAATTACACCAAAGAGCAATTCCTTTGATGCATTTTTTTAGGTTAAGTAGATTTAACATCCTTGACCTGAGTCTGTGTGGCAGCTACAGTATGGACATAATTATCTAACCAGTTCTCTACCGACATTCAGATTTTACAGACTTTGCACTTAAAAGCAATGCAGCAATAAGCAAAAATTCTTATGTTCCAGGACTTTAATTCTTTAAAACTGATTCCTAGAAATGAGATACTGGGTCCAAATTATCCATATTTTAAATGAAAATAGAAATGATCACATTGCTTTTCCAAAAGGTTGTAGCAGTTCTACATTTCTAGAAAGAACTACAAGAGGGCTTATTTCCCTAGACTTGATGTCTATGGAAGGAGACAAATCTTTTTAACAGTGAGTTTTTGATAACCTCAAGGAGACATGTTGTGCTTTTTCCTTCTTATTTTAATTTTCCTGTCGCTGAATATGTTTATGTGCCATTTGCAGTTACTTGTTCTTATATTTTGCCAATTTTATCAGTTGTTTCTAACTTGTTACTGCTAGTTTAACAAGGTCATAAGTAAGACTCTCTTTGGCATGGTGTCAGCTGAGGCCCACGTAGCGAGGGGAAAAAATCGGTGTAGAGTAGTTCCATGTCCTCTAAACCACACACACATGGCAGAGGGCATGGGCTGTGTGAGCAGAGAGTGAAGGGGTGGGTGGGTAAGAAGGGGTTCTGTGGCGAGCATGGCTGTGCACTTGCTGACAGAGACTCATGCCATCATTAAAGGGGTAAGAGAAAAATGCCTTCTCTCACCTAAAGTCAGGAGAGAAACTACAGAGTAAGCCTGAGGTGTGTCTCTTGATTAAGGTTCACCATGCTGGGAACTGACTCTGGAAGAAACCTTACGGGTGGAGGCTGCCTGGAATTGGCAGCACAACAGAGAGAAAGTGTGTGGAAACCACTTGTGCTTCTGATGCAGTTAGCAATGACTGGTCCCCCAGATAAGCATTAACAAGTTTGTCTTATTTATGATGGTCCCTCAGATAAGCATTAAAGAGTTTGTCTTCCCCCATCCTTTGTAATTCCCCTTGTCTGACAGGTTTGTCTTCCTGCATTCCAAAGGAAAGGGAGTTAACCCTTTGCACTCGAGGCTACGAGCCACTCGAGAGGATTTCAACTATATCAGGGAAGCGTTTTACAGGTACTTTGAAATCATGTTATACTCAAACAAACGTATACAAATAATACAATTTCACCAATTTATTTATGTTTACATTGAGTACAACGAAATCTGTTAAATATTACACTCTGTAATTAGTTTTTGTGTGATATTTAGTCAAACAATCCCCACGATGCAGCCTCAGTTTGTCAGGACACGTATCACAAAGCTAAACTGAGATGAACTAATCTGAGCTAAGAGTTGGCTAGGGATGCAGGCCGAGCCTGGTCCATGAAAGTAATTGCGGTAAGACTATCTTATCACACATCGGAAATAAACATATTGACTTCCAAACCGCTGGGGCGCCCTGGCTGCACCACTTGAGTGGACGCATTAGACCGCCGGGGCCGTAGCAGCGCCGCTCTAGTGGACGCATCACACCGCCGGGCGCCGGAGCGGCGCTCGAGTGCAAAGGGTTAAACAGCAGTTGCTGAAGAAGGCAGCTGGTGCCCACCGTCCCCACGCTGACCGCTTCCCCCGCCCCTTTGCAGACCCTCTCCCAGCTCCCCCTTTTTTTTGGCCTTTGTATAAATAACCCTGAAGCCTGCCAGAGAGCAGGACGGGCCTTTCAGACAGGAGTCTGCTGCCCGCCTCACCTGTCGAAACCACTTTCCTTTTCCTCAAACTCTGTTTCCTTTCATTGGCTGAGGGAAACTGAGGCCGGCATTCGGAATCACTTCCAAGAGCAAGGTTTTGAGTTGGATGAGGAACCGCAGTGGTGATGGGCCACAGAGAGACAGCCGGCACGGACACGTGCTTGAGAAAACCAGGCCCTCTCAAGGCTCAGGGCTCCTGAGAAGATGCGGTTTTTTGTTTTTTTTGTTTTTTTTGATGTCTTTTTAACCCGCTGGTAAATCTTTTTTTTTTTTTAAGATTTATTTATTTATGCATACAAGTTGGGGTACAGGCCAGAGGCGTGGGGCGGCGAGAGGCGACCAGAGACAGAGTGGGGAGCAGAACAGGCAGATCAGAAACACACTGCTGAGGGGAGCAGCGGGCGAGGCAGGAGAGGTCTGCCGCACCATGTGGGATTCTCCCCAGCCGGGCGTCGAACTCGCATCGCCGCTGCCGACAGCTCCACAGCGCAGCGCTTAACCACTGCGCCACGGGGGAGGCCCTTAACTTTTTTTTTTTAAGATTTATTTATTTATGCATACAAACTAGGTGGAGGCCAGAGGTGTGGGGGGGGTGAAAGGATTCACCAGAGACAGAGTGGGGAGCAGAACAGGCAGATCAGAAACACACTGCTGAGGGGAGCAGCGGGCAAGGCAGGAGAGGTCTGCTGTGCCATGTGGGATTCTCCCCGGCTGGGCGTCGAACTCGCATCGCGCGCTGCCGACAGCTCCACAGCGCAGTGCTCAACCGCTGCGCCACAGGGGAGGCCCTGAGAAGATGCGGTTTGTTGGGAGGATGAAGCGGGAAAATGCTTGGGCGGCCTCTGCACAAGGGCCTGGCGCGCAGCACATGCGCACTGAGTGAGGGTTGCTGCCCTTCCGGGCTCTCCTGCGGAGGAGACAAGTATACAGACCAGGACGCCTAGCGGCAATAAGGGCTCAGAAAGTTCTGTCTTGAGCTTTGAATAATTCTTCTTTCAAGAAAGACAACTTTGGGACGAATAGCCTCCTATGTCAACTCTGTTACGAAGCCTAAGTGTTCATTTTCATGGTCTTCAGTATATTCTGAAATACATTCTATTTCCCTCAAAAGAAATTTCAACCTAACTGTTCTTATTTTAAAAAAGCCTATCATCACCCTGCAACTTTCCCAGCTTTTCGGGGAGTTTTGTTCTACCATGCTCCACTCTCCAAAGAGGAGACCTGGGGGCAGAGGGCTCCCCAGGGATTCCTGGAGGCGCCTTTGGATGCCGTTCATCCTTGACAGAGACCTTGCCCCAGGCACTGTGATTCATCTATCCTGAAGCCTGAAGCCAAAAAGTGCATGGAAATTACTCTTCCAGGATTAAAATTTAGATTTGAAAGAGCTACACTGTTAGAACTAATGAGTGCTGATGCAAAAAAGTTCTGGTGACTTGGTAATCACATAACCTTCAAAAGCACTCTGCAGAGATAAAGGTATTGTTTGCCCTTCTGCTCTTATAAGAATCTAAAGTAAATAAGTACAAAGCCTTGATGTGGGAAAATAAAAGTAGACTAAAAAAGAAGTCCTCACATAAATACACTTTGGCATGACATGAGCTGAAATTAAGTGGGCAACTGAGGAAGAAAGCACAGTTTTTCTGAAGGAGAAGCAGCAAGAAGTACAAATGATTTTTATCTGATTAACAGGCTCAAATAATGAGAACATTGCTAAGTCAAGAATACCCAGGCAGGCAAAAGTTCCAAGGGTATGATAGGTATGATGGAGGTGGTTAGAACTTAACTTATTCAATTATCTTCAAAGAGCTATTCTTGCTTTTATTTCTATTTTTTAAATGTCTACTTTTGGAATGATAGGCAAATGAAACCTGGGAGTCTATTAGAGTTTCTTAGAAGGGCATTTCCAAAATTATCAACTCAAATGCCCATACTCCTTCCTAGAGCAATTACATCAGATTCTCAAGTGACATACTCATGCATTCGACCTTTTTAAAAGTTGTCCAAGGTAGAGCTCAGAACGAAATCCATTGCTTATAATTAACATGAAGTATATGATAGTATTAGGAGTGGTGTGTCTCTATTAATAGATTCTAAAAATGTTAACATATCTCCACTTCTCTGCACAGTGTGGTGTCTGATGAAACTGACAATTTTAATATAGTATTTTCAAAGGCATTTAACAAACTTTTAATTGAATGTAATTTTGGCTTCTCTTTCGTTTGTTCAAGCCATACCGGACCATGGAAGACCGTGTGAAACTTAAGTTGTAGCCCCTATACAAATATGATACTGACAAAAATGCTTGGACTTGGACTTTAAAGAAAATAAAATTGAGTATATGAGGAGGTATTTTGAAATAAAGAGGAAGGTAGGACCTTGGCCCATAACGACTGTAACCAAAAGGGTAAAATGAAAATGGTTGGTGCCGCCAGCTTCATCAAGCCCACAACAACATGAAAGGTGCATTGTGATGGCCTCAAAGACATCAATTAAATAGAAGCTTCACCACATGATTTTGTTCCCTGTGTTTCCCCAGTTGCTCGCTTTCTATTCATGGAAGAGCAAAGAGATGCCCAGGTCAGCAAAATGTGATTTAGGACATTACTCCACATGCACAGACTGGGAAGGAAGGAAATCTACTGCTCCATCTCAGTGTGGCCCTTCTTTACTCTAGAGAGGTTTCTGTGGAAAGAAATAAGACTAGAACCTACTTTCCCGAACAGAGCCTGGAGAAAAAACAATCGACTCTCCTCAGGAAAAAGGGTGATACATCTTTGTTTGCCCCTGACACTGGCCGTTTAATAAATAGCTCTCTTAGCTATGAAAAGACCTTTGGGTGTCATCCTAAGCCTATTCCCACAAATACCAGTGCACAGATGGAAGTCATTAGAATAAAACATTCTGAAAATCATGACAGAGAAATCATGGAATGAAGATCTTGGTGCAGCTGGCAATTCCGGGAGTTTACCGAGACCAGGAAGGTCAGGTGCAGAGCAAGACCAGCGATCTTTTGGGGGGGTGCCACTGAGCACACGCTCACCGCCGCTAAACAGGCTCACTGTACGCCTCTCCTCTCGAGAAGTACCACTTCTTGAATGGGCTTGAAGACCAATTTCTACTCCTTCCATAGAAATATTTTTGCTTTTGACATTCACTTAAAGCCTGAGCATTATAATAACCACATATTGAAACACTCTTCAGTCTTTGATTTAACACAGTTTCTAGTTCTCTTCTTTTACAGTACAGCTGAATTCCTTCCGTGTTTACCTTTGCCCCACGGCACGAGAGATGGCCAGTTTGACTACAGGGGCATGACGTCAGCAGAGGCCGCAGCTGCCACCCTCTCACAGTCCCCAGACACGAATGACAAACGTAATCGACACACGTTCTCACACGCATCCTCACTGACTTTGGTTCTAAGGGGAATATAACTTCCCTGAGTGGCGTGCAGGTGTTTGCTTGGAAGAGGCTTTCTTGGCAGTCTACATGTGCACTGTGCAGACTTTGGCCACTCACTCAGAGGACAGAGTTATGATGCTGAGATCTGAAAATGTGTACCAGAAGTGCCAGAGACGCCCCTCCCCACAAATACACATCCCCCGACAATGCAGGAATGCCCATGGGTGGATTTAGATCTAGAAAATGTGTCATGTGGCTTGATTCTCTGCATTATTTAGTACAACCATGGTATATGCCCCTGATGTGCTTGCAATGTGAACTCCTAGTCTGAAAGGATTCTTTTATGATGTAGTTGACACCATTCACCTGCTAGCACTGGGCATCAATTCAGAAAATGAAGAAAAAGTGCATGAAGGAAGAAAAGAAGGGAGGATGGGAAGGAGGAAGGAAGGAAAGAACTTAGGCAGCAAGGAAGGAATTTAGGCAGCTTAAAATCTGGACAAGGAAATAATCTAAATACATCAAGAGCCACTCAAGGGTAACAGCTTTAAGACAGATTTAAACATGGCAACTGGGGCCTCCCTGGTGGCACAAGGGGTTAAGTCTCAGCACTATGAAGCTATCCCCAGCCACTGTATCATGAGTTCAGTCCCCAACTAGGGAGCTTCCCACATGGCACAGCAGACCTCTCCTGTCTCCCTGCTGCTCCCCTCAGCAGTGGATTTCAGTCAATCCGCCTGTTCTGCTCCCCACTCTGTCTCTGGTGAGTCCTCTCCCACCCCCAGACCTCTGGCCTACACCTCAGCTGTTGTATGCATAAATAAATAAATCTTTAAAATAAATAAACAAAAAATAAATAAATACTGTGACCTAATAGTGGGGGTCCTCAATCTGTACTTCTGTCTCTTTCTCCTCATCTCTTCCCCTTCTCCTCCTAATCTATTTAATATTACAGACATTCGGGGAGCCCTAACTTAGTGGCAGGTCTGACTCTGAGGACTTTACAGGCTTGAACCGATTCACAACTCAGCGACTCCCATTTAAAACAAGGAAAACAGTGCTGCAATGAACATACAGGTGCATGTATCCTTTTGAATTAGTGTTTTTGTGTCCTTTGGGTAGATTCCCAAAAGTGGTATTGCTGGGTTGTATGGAAGCTCCATGTTTAGCAGTTTGAGGAATCGCCATAGAGCTTTCCATAGTGGTTGGACCAGTTCGCATTCCCACCAGCAGTGTAGAGGAGTTCCTTTTTCTCCACATCCTTTCCAGCATTTGTTGTACAATAGCAAAGGCATGGAAGCAACCCAGATGTCCAAAAATAGATGACTGGATCAAGAAGATATGGTCCATATACACAATGGAATACTATTCAGCATTCAAAGAAGATAAACACAGGCAATTTGCAGCAACATGGATGGAATTAGAGGGGATCATACTGAGTGAAATAAGCCAGAAAGAAAGAGAAAAATATCGAATGGTTTCACTTATAATAGGACTATAAGGAAACCAAACAGAGAGAGACACTGGGGGTGGGGGAGGATAAGGGCACAAAATGGAATAGAAAAGAACACAAGGGACCACGGAGATGGATCACAGGTGAATTGGTGGTGGGCTACCCAAGGGGAATACAAAATGTAAAAGACATAAATATCAATAAAAATATATTAAAAAATAAAACAAACAAACAAACAAATAAATAAAACAAGGAAAACAGGTGTCAAGAAGTCACCTCCCAGAGTCGCAGTGGCGTGACTGAGTCAAGACTGGCCTGGAACTCCCCCCCACTTCACTCTGTGCTTCTCTAGAAATTATCCTGCTGGAGCAGGGACAACTTCCTGGAGCTGCATGAGAAACCAAGGTGAAGTAGCATTTGAAGTGACATTTACGCTATGGGGGTGTTTTTGTTTTGCTAACATTATGTCACAGGGCAGTTGCCGTGTGTATCAGAGGCACTGCAGTTCGGAAATGCCTACTACCAACATGGGTGCATAACTACGAGAAGCTGAAGCCAGGAGCATGTGGTGTCTGTCTGGAGACGGAGCAGCCCCTCAGTCCTGTCAGAAGACACGGGCAGACACACCAGCTCCTCACAAACACCACGATGGTTGAAACGGTAAAGTTTTCAAATCCCCTTTCTATGCTGCAGAATTGTTCTTTTACTCTTGCATTAAGTACAATCTTACCCTTTCATGGAAGGGGAAAATGAAGCAATCCTATGTAGTTACTTGTTGACAATCAATCATTCATTCAAAGACAATGCAAAGAGTAGCCCGCTTGGCACCCTTGGCAAGCGCAGCTGCCTGTAAGGGCATAACCCTCGAGCAAAGAGTAGGAAGCAAGTGCTTCTATATGCACCATTGCCTTCGTTTTTATGATGAAGCCTCAGACGTTCCCAGCAGGCCCAATGGCACACCGCTAGACCGCCTGCATTCAAAACCCTCATTCCTTCTACTGCCTCTGTCCATCTCTCGTATGGAAAGGCCCCCTGGTAATAGACCTCTGTCTTCCCCATCCCCCAAGCACATAACTTGTTTCATGCTTAATCGCTCTGTATCTTAGATGTCCCAGAGTTTAGTAAATAACACCTCAGGTTTGATTTTATGTATATGGAACTAACAATTCGATTTAGGTCACCACTTATTTTTTTGATGTTTTATTTATTTATTTTTTTAATATATATATTTTAATAGATGACTGGATCAAGAAGATGTGGTACCTACACACAATGGAATACTATTCAGCCTTCAAAAAAGATAAACATGCAATTCGCAGCAACGTGGATGGAACTAGTAGGGCATTTAAATACCAGTGACCGAAGCAAAAAGCACCCACCATCAGTGTGGGCTGAACTGACGACTCTGTTAAGGAAACTGAACATGTCTTTATGGGGCAGGGGAGTCTCACAGGATTACATCAATATTTTGAGACATCACGTCTTCAGAATACTCCGTGCCCGGAGATATCCGCGTTTGTGTGTGTAAGGGACGCGGTGAACAGGTGCATTGATGGTATCTCCTGGGCGTGGGCACGGAACAGGTGCCCGAGGGCCCTGGGACAGACGTGATGATAGGAATTTGGGGAGTTAAAAATTACAGGCTGATGGTCAAATATCTATCCTACTGATGTAAAGCTATTCTGCTAAAGAAGAGGCATTTACAATGATTTCATTTCAAACTTATCACGTGACCTCAGCTGATCCTGTCGGCTGTATTTTGCCTTCAGTCTAAGTTTGCTGCACGACCACAGTACTGGCTGCTTTCTAAGAAAATTCTGAATCACAGTTAGATCAGCTAGATCCCATCATTTAAATCGCCTACTCTATATTGTACTAAGAATTCTATGCCTCCCTTATACATACATTTAGCAACATTCACAGATCTCTTACCGACACTCAAATTATGTGAGCAGTATTTTGAAAGTCGATGTATATTTGAATGTAACCATTACTTAAGATTATAACAAGTATGTATCCAATTCATGGATAAATATAAATGCCTTTTGCAGATGTCATAATTTTAGCTTTTCTAAAATGCTGAAGTTAGATTCAGGGATTAGATGAGAGGAGCAGAGTGGCAGACCCACACTTGCCCTGCTAGCTGGTGTTTTGTTATGGGGTCTCTCTAGGGAAATACCACTGCTACCTTGTGTTCCCCTCCCACCAGACCAGATGCACAGTTGAGGATTCTGACTTGCTCCTCCGTGCAGCAGAGTGGTACAGAGATGTTTGCTGACCTGTAATTAATTGCCTTCCTTCTGCAAGAACTTAATCACAATATCTGAAGGTTAAAGAAAGCACAGTTGAGTGTTACCTCTATTCCCTGCAAAGCATTTCAAATGTCATGCTATAAAAAATCATTCCACATTCTCAGAGTCACCCAGAGGGCCCAGACGTGGAAATCTGTAGTGGTGCCTTCGGGAGTGTGCATCCAGCCTTCTCAGCTGGGTATTTTCTCCGCCCATTATACCTGTCCACCCATCAATTCCTCTCTAGAGCCTGTTTGAGAAATAAATTATACATATAAAGGGCCTGTCTTTGGAGAATTGCAAATAACTGCAATCATGGATGACAGATCCTATGCAACATCCCTACACAATAACCCTACAGGTGGATTCTATCTTCATTGTACTCTACAAATAAATACACAGACAAATTCCTAAGGGACAACTAATAGAAAAACACCTACATGTACAAATGAGAATATTAAATTCTACATGCATACTTTTCTCTGTGTGGGAAAGATCACGCCTTCCCAGTTTATTGTTATAGAACATTTATGCAAAAATACACCCTCCCCCACATAGCACACACCTTTCCCCAGTGGGAACACACCTTTTCCCCTCCTGTGCTCTGCATTCGCCCCTTCAGTTATTGACAGTTAAAATGCCCAGGAATAATTCATCAGTCCATTCCCTACATTTGCAATACGGTCTCTGTATTAGCAGAACTGGGGCATTATACTTGTTTATCTTTATCTTACTGTCCTCACTTTCACTGTCTCAGATGTAAAGTCATCTCAAGTAACCAATAATGTACTCTGACCAGTTCATAGTAAAGAATTATTTCAAAGTTCCAAGCAGTTCTAGCTGGAACATTAGCATCAATAGAAAATACAATTAGCTATTACACAGAGTGATTAAGGCAGTTTTTGTAGACGACTGTTGGATCGATGAGGGCGCAGCAAATTGGTGGATGCAGCGTTTTGGCCGACTCCTGGGCAAGTCTCTCATTAAGAAAATGATTGAAATATCATATAATTGAAATTAAGTGCAATGATGCATCACATTCCATAGCTTTCCTAGCCATCCCAAGGATGGAATGTCTAATGAAGCTATTATTCATGAAAAAAATTAAATAAAATGATGTTTTAGTCCCCATAGCTCATGATTTAATTAGTCTGAGGCATTTCGAGTTGGTGTGAAAGACCAATCATCAGGAATAAAATCAAACAGGACTGACTTTTGAGGTTCAAAGAACAGAAATGCCTGAACACTGTTAGTGAACACTCAGGAACAGCTAATGTGGCTCCTTTTATTGACTGATTCAAGTTTTGTTACATTATTGCATGAAGGATGCACAGAAGTTAAGAAGAACTTGGTCTGCATTCGGTTTTCTACAAGGTGCTATTTGATTTTTTTTTTAAAGATTTATTTTTTTATTTTTATACATACAAGCTGGGGTACAGGCCAGAGGTGTGGGGCGGCGAGAGGGTTCACCAGAGACAGAGTGGGGAGCAGAACAGGCAGATCAGAAATACACTGCTGAGGGGAGCAGCGGGCGAGGCAGGAGAGGTCTGCCGTACCATGTGGGATTCTCTCTGGCGGGGCACCGAACTCACATCGCCGCTGCCGACAGCTCCACAGCGCAGCGCTTAACCGCTGCGCCACCGGGGAGGCCTTGATTTTTTTTTTAAGGGATGAACTTGGGGGAGCTGTTGCCCAGGGCAATTCTTCTGTCTGCCCCCTCCACTGGGCAAGCCCTCTTATGTAATGTAGTTTTAAATTAAATAAAGACTCACTGCTATTTCTCCTGGGTATACATTTGGCTTGGCGAAGTCTATAAAACAGTTTTACAAATAGTTAAACTGCATTAGGAAAATAGATAACCTACTTATGGCACCTGTGGAGCAATTTCTTAGTAATTTCCTCCTTTAATATAATGTTTCACATTAAAGTTCATTTCTCCAGGGACAGTGGGAGAATAACTCTTACCTTGTCTCTAGGTAAAAGTTGTCTAGAGACCTTCTGAAAAGCTTAAAAGTTGATTTTTTTTCCTGTTATTAATATTGCCAGAAATATAATTAAACTTACATGGAAATGAATGCCATGCAGGAATTAGCAGACTGGCCAGCATTAAGTGGTAACTCGAGTGATGTAAATTGCAAATGCTTTATGCAAAAACAATTTCCCATTGCTTCTATTGATAACAAATGATATCATCAATAAATTATTAATTTATGGTTATAGTATAGAAAGCAAATGGCAACACTTAAACAATAACGCATTAGATACCTTGATTTATTCCAGAAGTATATAATTTTACCATCATTTAACCATTAACACAATAGCAGAAATAATATAGGTAATAAGTCTTGATTACAGAGGAGGTGCTTGCAAATGAATCTGCATCTTTGCAGATGATAAATACACTCCCTTCAAGATAAACTATCCTGTTATAATTTTATTCTTCATTACATACAGGCAAGAAAGATTCTGATTTCTCCAAAGCTGGTCTGAATTACTCCCTAAGAAGCTAATTCTCCTGAACTACAACAGAATACTTCTCAACAGAGAAAATAACTTGCTATGAGAAGGATCTCTTTCGCACTGAGTCTAAGGGTTAGATAGTGAAAACCAGGTTATAAAGATTTCAGAGCTGACAGATGAGCACACTGGGGAAGTTCCCTTTAATGGGGCCTTGGGGGAGGGGTCCCCTGAGGATCAACCCTTTGCCCTAATGCCCCTGTGATGGGCATTTCTCAAGTGATTTATTGCATGTCAGAAGGAGCTTCTCTCAACCTAAGCCAATATTCACCACCTGTCAGGTTAATACCTTTAGGAACTAGTTGTTCTAGCTTCAAAGTAAAGTAAAATAATGTTTCCTGTTTCCTGTTTACCCATATAACTATACTTCTTAAATAGTGGCTTGGATCCAGGATTCATGACCAAATAAATTATCTCCACCTTGTCAGAGATGTAGCAATTCCAACACTACAGAGAGAGAGAGAGAGAGAGAGAGAG
>PVIJ01002488.1:0-39839 GCA_004024925.1 Scalopus aquaticus | reverse complement strand
GAAGCACACTATGTACCTTCCCTGAACTTGCATTCCAAACTGGATGCGTCACCTTAAGACAAACAACGAACATTCAGTGAAACCCTAAGTAGTTCAGAAACCCCCTGCTTTAGACAGAGAAGTCATTCCAAGGTAAAATGCACAGAGCATCTATCCATAGGACCTAAGTTCCATGTGGCCAGGGGTTTTGGTGATCTTCTTCATTATTTTACTTGATTCTAGCATGTGTGATGTCAATGACACTAGACAGGCAATACTAGAATGGACATACGACTAATATTTTCAGTTGAATAAAGGTCATCGTTCTTTCAAGGATATTATAGCTCTAAAATCAGTGGAAACAAGGAGTGCTTGAAGAAAGAAGAAACTATGAAAATTATCACCAAAGGAATGATTTTGCCAGTGTTTAGTATAAGCATGTGAAGACAGTCAATTTGGTTTTCAATAAAAGTTACATAGTTCATTCCCTGGAAAAAGGGAAAATAGAGCATATTTTTATATACTATAATTGAATGAATTATCTCACAAATTACTTTTTCTTATTAATTCTCAAGTAGCTAAAAAACGGGATGTAAATTATTGGGTCTGCCTTGAGGAAGCCAAGAGAAATGTTCAATTTTTGTTCAGACTGCACCATAATCTCATGGGTTCTCAGAGGCCCTGACAGGTAGCTCACCTGTAACCCCACTCCCAGAAAGAGGAAGAATATTTTGGTGGAAGTGAAATAATTAGAAAGAAAACACATCAGTTCAGTTTGGACAGATGTTTGTATGACCCATGCATAAAAACAATTTTTAAAGCAGTTTTGGCCCAAATTTTAGTAGCTATTAATTGTTGCTTTAAGGCTAAAGATGATTTATCATTCACTGTGTGATATATTGGCCTTCTTAGCTCATATGCTGTTTTTAACTTGATTTTCTTGCAGAAGAATGAAAACAGACATTATTCATTCTCAAATATGGATCCTTACAGGCCTTAACCTTTGTCATCTTTGAAATTCCCCCTATATAAAAGCTCCTTTTGCCTCTACCAACAACCATCCATTTCTTCTTAGGGAAGAAAACAGATTTCAAGAAACAAACATTTTGGGAAGAAAACAGATTTCAAGAAACAAACATTTTGATCAAACCTAAATTTTGTTACTATTTACAGTATTTTATCAACCTTTCCCCCTGGAGAAAATCTTTGAGATTACAGAGAAATGAAGCACCAAAGAATTTCGTGTCATTTTTATGAACATGTATGCATAGCAAAGCTCTTTCATTAGTATTATTCATGTTCTTGTCTTAAAACATACAAGTTTAAGTCGTAAAAACATTTACTAAAAATCAGATTTTAGGGGCCTCCTTGGTGGCACAACAGGTTAAGTCTTAGTCTATAAAGGTATCAGCAGCCACTGCAGCACCAGTTCGATTCCTGGTCAGGTAGCTGACCCACATGGCACAGCAGACCTCTCCTGCCCAGCCCGCTGCTCCCCTCAGCAGTGTATTTCAGTGGATCCACCTGTTCTGCTCCCCACTCTGTCTCTGGTGAATCCTCTTACCACCCCATACCTCTGGCCTACACCCCAGTTTTTGTATACATAAATAAATAAATCTTTAAAAAAAATCAGATTTTTATATTTTCCCCCAAGATTCTCTTTTCAGGTGAAGAACACAACATCACTCTACTCAGTAATGTGAATACGATTGTGTTAGGAGGCGGATATTGCATGTCTGAGGTCTGTCTGTGTGGGTTAATCATTCTCAAGAGAGGAATGTGTAAATCAGTGTTTTTCTGCAAATCGAACTTGATAAGTAAACAGATTCATATCTTCTTTGCTATTGCTTAATGTTTTTCACTGGGGGGCATGAATAGGATATGCAATATGCATAGAACATATAAAGGGGGCACTAAGGAATAAAATAATATAAATTGCTGGTGAAATTGACTCTAGCTTAACAATCATCAATCAAGAAGTTTAAATCGAAGACTTCCTACATATCCATCACTATGAAAGGAATGAAAGGAAATATACAATTATAATCATGGGTCCATAGATTCTGCAAAATATAGGAGGCTTAGAATTCTCTAGTCAAGAGGTTCCAAATGGTCTCCTGTTATCTATTGCATGTTTAAGGCTTTGTTTGTAAATCACATATTTTTCACTTATCTTTGAAGTGGCAGCACATACCTACAGCACTGTCGCTGTTAAAGGAAGGCATGTGGCCAAGTTTGTTGAATGAATAAGCAAACATCTTCATGAATGTATATGTCCACTCCAGATGCCTGACTGTCCAGCCTATGTGTTGAACAATTACATCGAGCAGTCATCATCTCCCACATATTTCTTGCAGACCCTTTTGTTTTTAGACTTCTGTATTTGTTTTTTTAGGTAGATGTAAAACATTTAGTATAGTTGAGACATTTTTATTTGGGGCCCATGTGGAATCAACCTATTTTCTTTACAAGACCAAGAAAAACAGCTGAAAGGTGGGTCACACACCTGGACCAGCTGGCGGATCAGCTGACCACTGGGGAAGGGGGGTCTCCTCTGTTGTAGAAATGGGGCCTGTGTGGGAAGGCCCTGCTCAGAGGAAAGAGCAGAATAGGGAAATTAATTGGTGAATAGATATATTTATGTATTAGTGATTTTTTAAAAAATCTGCAGCAACCCAGGGTGGACCCTGGGGCCAGCTGTGACTGGACACCTGGTCCTGAATCGGTCCCGCAAGTCAGCAGGTGCCAGCGGTCCCAGATGGATGTCTCGGGTGGATTTCTCCCCGATCTTGCCCATGATGGAGACTCCCTCGTTTCCAGGACTTCAAACCAGCCACGATTTATTCGAAATTCAGCATCCTACTTTGTTTCTTTCTCTTATCTCATTTCTTTAACTCACAGCAACACTTCTGTCTTCCCCTAGATTATCTTGATGCTCAAGGACACGTAGCTTTTCCTGTTCTTCACAGACAGAACTGGGATCAGGTCCTCCTTGCACACGCCCTGAAGGGCCGCTCGGATTCGGTGTGGGAGCTCTTCCGACATGCAGCCCGTTCTGCTGACTTCGAAGGCTTGCCCGAGACCATGAGCGTGTAAACAAACATGATAGCAGACAACACTGAATATAAATTGACACAGCCTCAGAGCCACGGTCAGGAGGCAGCGAGGTAGACCCCCGCTTTCCCAGGTGTGCTGAACCAGCACCTGCCTTAGAAATGCCTGAGATAGATTCAAAATTCTGATTTTTGAGGCATACTGGACTCGCTGAATTAGACCCACTCAGGTCACCGTTCTGGAAACTGGGTATTTGCGATGCCAGCTGAAGAAGGCTTACTCTACGCGGGAGACGGGGAAGAGTTTCGTCCCCATATTCTAGCCTCATTGATTCGGCTAGTCCTCTGCTCCAGGACCCCGTGTTCAAGTTCAGCCCTATTAACTCTGCAGGCTTAGGAATCCAGCCAAACATATTAGGGCGCTTTCTCGAGCAGCCATGCTATTCAGGAAGGTTCTTTCTAACATCTGACCACTTCACCCAGATCATTGCACGGACCCCGCTTCTGCATCTTTGTGTCACTTTCAGGAGAAGAAAGAAAACAATCACCACCTGTGATGGAACAAGCCTTTCCCTGAGGGTCCCATACTCTTCTGATAGCCCCAGACCTTGGCTCTTGCAGGAGAGACGCTTCGACTCCTTCCACAGCCTTTCACAGGGATTAGCTCCACCGCGCTAACCCGCGTCCACACTGCAGGCAGGGTCTGCCCCCGCCCCAGCCCCTCCACCTCTGGGTTTTGTTTCTCAGTGAAAAACATCAGCGTCCACCTGGTTCTGATGTCCTGGGGTGAGCAGACACCTGCCCCCCTCCTGCTGTGGGCAATGGCGGCCGTCTCTGCAGTTCCTCAAAAGACACTTTCAAATATCGCTCATTCTTTACACTGCCTTCACTCAGGGGTTACAGACACAAGACCCAGAAACAGAAGTTAACACAGACGTAGAAGTCACGTCATCGTGTGTGCCGTGTTTTCCTTCATTGAATTAAGAAGCTGTTCTTCACTAATCCGAAAGGATACATGCACCCGTATGTTCATTGCGGCACTGTTCACAACAGCAAAGGTATGGAAGCAACCCAGATGTCCAAAAATAGATGATTGGATCAAGAAGATGTGGTACATATACACAATGGAATACTATTCAGCATTCAAAGAAGATAAACACCTGCAATTTGCAGCGACATGGATGGAATTAGAGGGGATCATACTGAGTGAAATAAGCCAGAAAGAAAGAGAAAAATATCGAATAGTTTCCCTTATAACAGTACTATAAGGAAACCAAATAGGAGAGAGACAATGGGGGGGGAGGCGGAGGGAGGGAAGGAAAAGGGCACAAAATGGAATAGAAAAGAACACAAGGGACCATGGAGATGGATCACGGGTGAATTGGTGGTGGGCTACCCAAGGGGAATACAAAATGTAAAAGACATAAATAACAATAAAAAATATATTAAAAAATGTTAATAATTATAACCTAAAAAAAAAAAGAAGCTGTTCTTGTGACTAAGTGGTGTCTGCAGTGTGTGCCCACCAGACCTCAGCGGACATGGGTGTACGTGGGCACACGTGTGTGCAAGCACACACATACACACACACCTCTGCTGGCCAAACAAAGCAAATGTGTGTGGTTTGTGGACCCCATTCAGCTTGCTCCTTTTTGCTCTTTTTCTAATATCTCCCCATTTCCCCCATTCCTGCCCCTGGTGACCACCTGGGTTCTATGAAACCACTTGTTTGGATTCCACATGTAAATGAGATCGTGCAGGCTCTTCTGCGTTTCCGTGGCCTAATGTCCTTCAGGTACACCCACGTTCTCACTAAGGGCAGGCCCTCCTTTGTAAAGACTGAGTAATATTCCACGGGATGCACGCACATCCCGACTGCGATGGTGTTCACAAGCGCTAGTCTCTTTCCACGAGGTTCCTACACACAGGTACAGTCCTTCAGGGGTATGGCCACGTTGTTTCTGGCTCAGAAGACGCCCTTTGTCTATCAGGGTGAGCTCTCTGGGGGAGGGGGTTAGGGGAGCCAAGGGAAATAGGAGACAGCGGTCCCGGGCTGAAGGGATAGAAGTATTTGGGGGAGATCGGAAACTCCACACTGGGCTCAGGAGGGAGGATTTGGGTTTCGCCACCAGAGTGGGAGATGGGTGGATTCCAGTAACAGGCTGGGGACGTCATGGTCGCCCTCTCTCCCCTCCCTGGGGTATGACGGCCCCTTGTCCTTTTGTCGCCCTCTCCTCCTCCCTTCCTCTCTTCTTTCTTTCTTTTCTCTCTCCTTTCCCTACTGCATCTGCCTTTGGCTGACTGATTAGCTCCTTTTTCTGTCACTGCTCTTCTCCCCTCTGAGTCCTCTCTTCCATCTTGACCTTGGTTCCTTCTTACCTCATAAGATGGCACCGGGACTTGGAGAGCCTAAAAGCCCATTTATTTCTTCTTATCGCCTACTATCCACCAAACAATTAGAAAAGTGGAATGTTTCATATTTTTCTTTTGTCCAAATCCTACTTAAAATTAGCAGTACATAATCTACCATTTGCATCTGCTTCTCAATTGCTTGTTCCTCGCGGTCAGTGACCCTGAGTAGAATTATGGCATTCTTGTCTTCATCAAGAATTAATCATTTATTTTCGGATCCTTGGTATTCAGCAATAAGGAAATTACAGGAACACTGGAGGAAAATTAGCTGAAGTGCCATACTTGCCTCCTTATTACTATATGTTATCTTAACCGAAATGCCAAAAAGGATAATAATGATTTTCAACCTGCATGGCATATCAAACTGAGTCATAATGTGGAAGAAACCACAGGAAATGTAATGAAAAAAGAAATATTTTTAAGCATAGCAAGTGAAGCTTTGATGCCTTATGGGTACATTAAAAAACTACCATTTAATATTACATAAAGAGAAATAGAAACACTCTAGCCAGAAGTATAATCAGATAAATAAATATTTGTATAATTGAAATGCTAATGTTTAAGTCCAATGAACATACACAAACATGACATATGTAATACATATATGATATATATATCATATATATAACTTAAGAGGTGTCAGATATAATTTGTGCAGGAAAAAAATCTATATAATCATAGATCATTTGAATAACAGAGCTATTAATAATCATCAGATTTAACATACTTTTTAAGATGACGATATTGACATTCAGAGTGATGAAGAACAAAGTTAAAAAGTGGAAGGGTTTCCATTCTGAAATAGGCGGCTCTGTATAGCCAGATGAACTTGGAATGTGCTTGAGCATACTATATACATAGTTTGCCTTTCTGCTACCCATGATCACCTCAGAGGAGCAGCTCACAGGTGTCACCACGGCCACCTGTGATGGACACTGACAGCTAGTGATGGCCCCGGCAGCTCAGACCATCTGATTAATCCCATGCGCTTCCTGGTCCCTACATTATAAATACAGGGAGACATGGAGTGTGTTCCTGGGTAGCACTGGGACAAATGGGGAGCAGTTTCCTGAGCGTGGATGTCCCCAGATGTGACTGGGAGATGGGATGAGTACCAGAGATGTGGGGAGAACTCACACAACACTCCATGAACACAGAGATTCAGGCAGGTTTTTGTGTGAGTTGTTCTCAGGGGGGAATACCAAGAGTTCATGGAAACTGGGAGCCACACCTTGACCACACCAAGCAGTTCCGTTTCTATGCCTTGGTCTTGAGCGATGGACAGAGGAGCAGGAGGAAAATGACGCTACTCTCTCCCTTTCTGCTGGAGCTCTGGGCTCTGCTGGAGACACATAACTGCTGGCTGAATGAGCCAGGATGCTCTAGGCAGTCCCGTCTGGGTGCTCTTGGAAAGTTGAAGAAAGACACAAATCAAAACACTAAAGTAAGAGATGTCTGCAGAGGGAAGGTGGAAACACCTTTGTTGATGAGACTCATGAAAATAATCCTGAAAGCTATGACTGTTTTCTCAGAAAATTATTTTGTGAAAAGTACAAAAGAGCTTGAGGGCCTTGAAATGCCTTTGGCAGAGTACACAGCATTTAGCTTTCTCCCCCAGTGAAAGGGCACTCATTTCCCTCCACCTCCATTGCCAACTGATAGTTGGGTAAGTTGATACCTGAAGAAAGAGGTGACAGAACCCAGATGTCCAAAGGCACCTGGGGGGTTTCACTGGGAAGATGCAGAACTGCTTCAAATTTCTGTCCACTTCAACTAAGCAGCAGATGAAGTTCGAAAAACCAAATCCTTTATTTTATTCAATGCTGTTTCTGTGCCTGGATTGTCTACAGCTCTCACCAACTCCACATCATCAAAAGCTACCACCATCTCCCCATCACCATGGCAACAATGCTTGTTGTGCGATTGGTGATTGTCTTGCTACCCATTTTAGAGTCACCCCCCTAGGAACGCGCGAGGTAGGGGGATCTTTATTAAACTGCAGACTCCTGAGCCCCCAGACCTACTGAAGGGAATTTGATCCAAAGATGCTGCCTGTTTTATCTTCCCTAAGGTGATTCTTAGGAGCCTTAATATTTGCAAAACATGGTAGCAGCACATTCTCTTGTAGAGTTTCAAAGCCTACAGGAGAAGGGACTGTCTTCTGCTCACTGTATCAACTGCTTAAGAGACTTCTTGGAGGAAATATTAATTGCAGGAGAATGCCAGGACTTAATGCCTTCCCAGATGCCTGCATATGATAATAGATATAGTCACAGCACCAGCGGGAAAATACTATTCCCAATGTCAGCCTGTGGTAAGAGGGCAGAGTGAACCTGTATACGTTTTAGGCATCTTTTCTTAACCCTTCATTCAGAAAAATCAATTATACCCCAAGCAGAATTTTAAACCCTCAAATTAACTTAAAACATCCAGAAAACCCTTAAATTTTATAGATGACAAGGCTGAGAGAGAAACTGGGGAATAATAGCACAGGTACCAGCTGTCAGATCCAGAAGTGACCTGAACAAAGCCACGATGTCATCACTTTACCTTCCTTCTTCCCCCTCCCTCCTTCCCTCCCTCCCTCCTCCTCTCCCTTCTCCCTTTTCTCATTCCTCCCTCACCCCACCTTTGCTCCCCCCTCCACCTCTTTCTTTTCTCATATCAGAATCACATTCTGACTTCAACTATTTTTTCAATCTTTGCCCAAATGATTGATATTTTTCTTTCACTCCAAGCTTTCCTCCTGTGTTCAGAATTTACTCTGAAATTATGTCTTTCTAGGGAGGAATTTCTTAGACTTTCAAAGTCACAGATTGTTTGGAAAAGAAAAAAACCTGGTTGTTCCTCACAGCACTCCAGTTGCAGTAGCTTAAAAGACATTTTTTCTTAAACGTTACTTCACGAGTGCATTTCCTGGCCCAGGTGCACACTTGGCCACCTGCAGCCTGCTTGCTGCCTTCAAGTACCAGCTGTTCCCGACATTAAGTCTTGAGAGACATCTTCAAGTAACACGTCACAACCATGAAGACCACAGAAAAACAAGTTGTCACACTCAGAAAAGATTCCACAGGGCAAAAGCAGTTTCGGTGTCTGAAACACCGATTATTTACGTCGTAGTCAAGATCCCTTTTTTGTCCCCCTGATGGAGGGAGAACTGTCTGACACATAAAACATCTTTATTTGGATGGCAGGGGATTCTGAGTTACACTGTGAAATACAAAAAGGGAGTAGTGTGCAACTCAGTCGACGACGAGTGTGTTCTCACTGATCAGAGCTCACTCTGAAGGTCCCGCGAATCTACTGTTTGCTTCCAATCTTTAGATGCTCAAAACAATGGGCCCCATGTTAGGCACTGGATTTCACTCCCCAAATATCAACTTAGTCTTTTTTACCTGAGCATGAAACAAATTTCTTCACGTCCCGGACTTAACTCTTTCTTAACTTTTTTCTTTAAATCTGACTTTGACTGGAGTTTTCCTTTGAAAAAATTAACTCGACCTAGTTCAAAACTTCTTCTTGGATCGATCACGCTTGTTATGGCTTCTAAAAGTCAAAGTTCACCTATTCCATATAATAAGAATTAAGACTGTTAAACACCCAGTTATAATATTAAACTTTGCCCAGATGAATAGAACTTATCTCAATATTTATTCATTTTTCAGATAGCAATAATCGTGCCTCCGATAAAACCTCATTGGCTGCTACATAGCCATTGCAAAAAGTTTCCGTTTTTGTTATTTTTTTCAGAATCTCCAAAAGGCAGCAGATTGTTTCAAATTATACTTTTGTATAATTGCCTTGGAATGAAGTCTCTTCCCTGGTTAAGAAATCCCTGGAGGTTTTCATGACATCATCATGTGTTTATAGCTCCCTGTTAGAATAGGTGTCAGACCATATCACGAAAAATGTCTGGCGCAGCTGTAGAGCTGAAGAGTTCAAAATGTAAGGTAATGAGTCGGACTAAGAATGCTCAAATTATTTCTTTTCTCTTTACTACACGGGTGACTTGGGCAAATTCTTAAAGGGTAAACATCAGTCTCCTTAGTTGAACAGTATTTGTTTAATAAAACAGCTGTGAGGATTAAGTGCGCCAAGATGGATGGAACAGTGTTGGAGTGTATTATATAAATAAAAACATTATTTTTTGTTATTATTGAGGTGACCTTGGTTTATGACACTGTACATGATTCAGAAGGATAAGACCACACGCCCTCAGCATGTGTTACCATACTGCACCCACCGCTAGGGAACCCTGCTTTCCTCTATTGGGCCCCCTACACATTTTGCTGTCCACCCTCCCTCTTCGCCCTCTGATCATCTCAATTCTATTCAGGTTTCTAGAGTTTATTATTGCCTTGGTTTTGTCTGCCCTTTTGTTTTGTTTCTCTGTATTCCCCATAGAGTGGAAGCGTGCGGTATTGTTTTGCTCCTTCTGACTTATTTGGCTTAGCATCATTTTTTCCGGTTCCACCCATGCTGTCACAAATGACAAGAGCTCATCTTTTTTATAGCTGAGTAGTATTCCACTGTGCATGTATACCATATCTTCTTGATCCTCTCATCCGGCACTGGGGACGTAGGTTGTTGCCATAACTTGCCTATCATAAATTGTGCTGGAAGCCATTACTACTAGACGACGACGACTACTACTGCTTTATAAGCAGAGATTTTATTATATAATGTAATAATTGTTATGCATGTTATCCTATATTTATTCTAATAGGTTCTCGGTAACTTGGCCTTAAAGATTAAATGTGGGAAAAGGCATGCCTCATGCTGATACATTTTAAGCTCACATTTCATTGTGAAGAAGCAAAGAGAGCACCTCAACGATGCAGCGTTAGTGGGGACAGGAAACTGCAGTGGGTTTTTCCTGAGGTTCTTGTCCTACATGGTGGTGGCTGGCAACCATCGGGGCCTGGCCAGAGCAGAGGGGACCTCTTAGGTAGAGGCCAGGTGAACAGGGTGCCTCTTATCAGATCTTGGGGTCAGAGCAAAGAGCCACAGAGGGGAAGCTTGGATGCATGAGTCAGAGCATCGAGTCAACAAGGGGGCGTGCAGAACCAACAGTTGCCAAGAGACAGCAGGTCAGCACTGAGCCTGAGCTATCACCAGGATGGGCCCAGAGCAGATGTTTGCCCACAGCCAGCTCCCTGAGACCTGACTCCTGGGCGGGGGGCTGCAGTCAGACGCCAGGACCGAACGGGATAGAGACCCTTCCAACCGCCTGTCCCAGCCAACAGCTCAGATGGCAACAGACAATACCAGCCCTAGGTTTTAGGCAGACCTGTACTCCAGATGGCATCCCTTACCTTAAAACAAACCGGCATCCATTTGCCACCTCATCACACAAAACTCAGAAACAAAAAAGGATAAAAACATTTACATTTCCCCTCCATCAACACAAACCCCAGAGCACAGCGGCAAGGTGAGATCAACACAGAAACGAGAACCGGAGGCTGTGGCAGCTGCGGCTTCAGGTAATTTCTAGGTATCTCAAAGATTACTTGGGTGAAAAGAAACAAACTAGTAGCATACCTGCCAAGTCAGTAAAACTAACTTGTATCCGAAATAGATCTCTAGAAAAGGATCTTTATCTGTACCTGTTTTTCCTAAAAGGGGCTGGGGGGTGGGGAGGGAGTGCCAGTTTTCTCTCTCGCCGGTGGTCTGCTGCCAATTCATCTGACCCAATGGACGCAGTCTGCATGGCGTGGACTCAGGTCTGCGGGCAGGACACCCTTCAGGGAACTCGAGTGAAGGTTCCAGAGTAACAGGAGCCTGGTTTTTGCTCCCTGCACAGGGAGTCCAAGCTCCCACTTTATTTCTCGGACAGGATTTCCCAGATTTGCCACACCCCACTCCACGGGAGGCTGCAGGGAAGAGTTCTGTTTAAGCTTTGCGTTTCTGTGTGTGTGTTTGTAATGGGCGCATATTTTGATGTTTTTTACTGACGATAATTAACAGTTTTAAGGAATTTATATGAAGATGACCTGCAATCCCAAGTAGGAGCATTAGTCTTTGAGGCAGTAACTTTGATCTATTAATTTTTACTCAAGGGAGAGTGGAAAGAAGTACTTTCGTCTAAGTCTCCATTGCTTGGGCCTGTGGCAGATATGAATTCCAGCTGCACTAGAATATATTTCTATAGCCCTTTGTGAAGTATATGTGGTAACTATTCCAGAGGAAGCTACATGACTGGAAAAGTGATCGGCTTCCAACACATTAACACAAAACAGAGACTGGCTTAGATATAAAGCAATATACATTTTGAAGCTGAAAGTATTTTTCCCAGCAAAATATTTTGAAAATTGGAACTCTTATTTTTAAAAGAACTATTTTTTTCTTTTCTCATTTTTTGAATTCACATTCATTTTGTTTCATTAAAGATATTTTTTACATGAAACTCTCTAAAACCAGTGCATTTCTAATAAAAATACAAATGATCATATTAACATCAACTCTTTGAAAACTGCCCAATTTTCTATGAGCTGGGGCACTTTTAAAACTAAGGCGAATGTACAACTTTGAGATATAAAAGCTCTTCTGCCAGCAATCCTGTTATTATCAAATGTTGGCGGGTGATAAATCAACAGTCCCTACAGCATTCGCGCAAAGACCAAATACCAAAGCCAAAGTGGCAGAATCTGTAGACATCAAACTTATTTGTGGCTTTGCTGCTATTATGACTTTGCGTCACTGAGTGGGTGGCCAGCGGTACTTACTGATGGGTAGAGGTAACCTTCTCCATTCATGGCGATATACAAGCCTGTCTTCACTCCCTGGATGGCAACGACGCGCAGGCCCACTGGGATGAGGTTGAACAGTGCTGGAAGACAAACGCCACGGTCACCCAGGGCCAGAGAGAGGCAGACCCACCCTCACCGCTGTCCCCTCGCCTTTATTTAAAACTAACAGCGCCTTTGTTACAACCTTCTGAGAAACGCCAGTTCGTTCGCTCGTATTTCTCTGCATCATTCACAGGTTTCTGCTATGGGTGAAGTTAGCGTTTGAGCCTCAGTTTGCAGATTTTAGTGATCTGTCTTTAGCGTTCTGCAGAACGGGTGGATGATAAACACTCACACCTGGAGTCAGGGCTTTAGCATGCCCGCCTCTGACATCATTTGATGCATCACACCTCTGACATCACTTGATGCCCAAAGAGATCAGACGGGAAGCTTCTCAGAAAATAGAACTGAAAAAGTCCAGGGCGAAGCTGTGTTCTGGTCCTCGAAGCAGAAAGTCAGCCTGCCTCATCACTGCAGTGGGGTGCGGGCCAGAAGTTAAAGAGGTAGTTCCCAAGCTAAATGACTCTCGCAGGGCCAACAGGGCGTGCTGGCAGAACCCAGAAAAGACATGCACCTGCCACTGTGCTAAATTTAGAAGGAACTAATTACACTGCATGGCATGCAAATGCGAGACAGTTTGCTTTATTAATATTTCATCAAACTATGGAGGAAGACTAAAATAAAAGAGGGAACTGTGCTCGATTTTCCCACCTTACATAAAAATTCACTCATGTTTTCATGTTTTGTTTCTTTCTTACCTTATTAACAGAAAGAGTCTGTAAGTATATGTTCCCATGGTACAGAGAGCAAGGTCACACATTTTTAAAAGAATTCTTAACACCCTTTAATGCAATTTCATGCCAGTGTTCCATGTGGAGGGCATATGGGTGCCGCTGCCTCCTTAGTGAAAACTCCCTGATGCTTTGGGATATTTTCTCATAAAGGGGAGACAGACATTATCATCCACAATGAGCTTATCTACTTCCAGTCAAGTTCTAAATTCAAGTCTCTTTCTAAACAATGGGGCGAGGTTAGTGCAGGCCTTGAATGTACTAAAATGTACAAGGTTTAGTGTAAGGTTTAGTGTCTCAATTATATCTCACAAAAATAAGTCACTTAAAAAATGTGGGCAATCCTGATTCCAATCTACAGGTCTATGGATAATTATTATTATTTTTTAAAGAAAGCATTAATATATTTTTGTTCTCTTTTTTTTAAGATTTATTTATTTATGCATACAAGCTGGGGTACAGGCCAGAGGTGTGGGGTGCCGAGAGGGTTCACCAGAGACAGAGTGGGGAGCAGAACAGGCAGATCGAGGGAAATACACTGCTGGGGGGAGCAGCGGGCAAAGCAGGAGAGGTCTGCTGCGCCATGAGGGAAGCTCCCGGGCCAGGCATCAAACTCGCATCACTGCTGCCGACAGCTCCACAGTGCAGTGCTTAACCGCTGCGCCACCAGGGAAGCCCTCTACGCATAATTAGAGTGGGCTGCAGCAACTATGTTCTACTTAATTCCCAGACACATGTTTTCTCTGACTAATAGGGGGGAAATGACACCCTCTCTTCCGACAAAGATGTGTCACTATCCCAAGACCCCAAGATGTCTGTGCTACACAGATGTGACAGAAGAGTGTCAGGCTGTGGCCTGAGACCCCGTCCCAAGAAAGATACTTGGGGGCATGTGTCATTTGGTGGATTTTTGGCTTTCACTAACATTGGACAAACTTCCATGGGATTCTAGGGCTCATGATATCTTTATGGCGGACTGAGGCTTATGTTTTCTTGTTGCTATCATTTAATATTAAACATGAGAGTGCAGGCGTTGGATGGTAGGAGGTACGAGGGTCACTGAACTCTCAAGGTCCCTTCACAGGAGAAGGCGAACCCTGAGGCCATCTTCACGATGGTCAAGTCACCAGACGGGGAATTTCTAAGGTGAGAGGGACTGTGTGTGAGGATCTGCTGTTGCTACCGCTGCCAGCATGAGGAGACCCCCGTGGTCCTGTTCCACCGAGAGCACCTCTCACGTCTGGTGGTGGGGACCGTGACATCAAGGGCACGGGAGTGTAGTGGATAGCCGAGAAGGGAAGCGCTGGGGATTTTAAAGAATACCACCCCGGAAATGAGTGTGGGCACAGCGTAGCCCTGTGCTCATTCCTTGTGGAAGGGTCTTTGAAGGCTCATGGGAACCAGGAATGAGGACCAGCTGGACAGGATCCTCTCTCGGGGGACCAGTCTCTGTCAGCACCCATTTTCTTGCCATTCTGCTCTGAGAGTGTCTAGAACTCAGGGTGGAAGCCCCGGCAGGGCGCCCCCCCCCCACCCACCCCCCCCGCTGACATTTCTTCCTCTTTTCAGCTCCCCTGGAAATGTTCACAAAAGCAGCTCAGCAAGGTGGTCCTAATTTTACGTAAGTCTAAGTAATTTTGTATTTTGTGTGAGTGACGTGTTGATCAAAAAGTGAAGATGTAAAGGCTTAAGCTTCAGTTTTGGTCACTTTGGGGGTGGCCTCAGGTTGACTTCGAGGTCATTTCTCCTCTGATGGATGATTAATCCTTGTTACGTGTCAGGGAATTATAAGAAAGTATTGAAACATATTTGTGAATTATTTTGTCACACCCTCAAGTCAAAAGGTGTTCTAATTAGGACCTGTCGTTTGGCATCTCTCAAGTGTATTCCACTTTGAAAGAATACTTTTCAGAGCTAATGATATTCCCAGGAGTCATAAACCTACTGTACTAAGCAAGAGAAAAGAAAATATCTTAAAATGTATCTAAAAAAAAAAACAAAAAAACAAAAAACCCTGTTTTTCAATTAAGAAGGCGATAGTACACAAAAGAAGAGTTGATTAACAATTCCCATGGAATTTAGAAAACTGCTATCATCCTGCCAGGTTTTATTAAATTTTATAGTTGCACAGTTTTTATAGACTTTTGAGGAGAGAACTTTTATCACATTGCTTTATTCTGTCCATGTCTTTGCCGATGTTGAAATGGTAACAAAACTAATGGAGTGGGCTTAATCACTTAAAATGCAAGACAAGAGAGTGTGGGTCAGAACTTTACATAGGCATTTAAATTCCTGGAGCGTGATTTGGGTCTGACTGATTTTTCCAAGGAGTTCCTGCTCCTGCTTTGTTCCCAGAACTTTTCATCACTGGCATTTAGGTGGATTAGAGGGGATTTCAAGGGCGACCCAGAGGGTCTTGCTCCTGCTGGCACAATTACATGGCCTTTCTCCCTACGAAAAAAAGGTATTATCGTTTCCTGTTGAATTCGATATTTTTTGTTTCTATTATTTGAAACAATTAATCCTTCTAGCCCTTGAGTTTCACAATTGTCATTAAGAAGCTGCAGGCCTGATAAAAATATCTCCAAAGTAAACATGTAACCAATTTTCACTACTCACGTAGTCCATTTACTTGACTTTTGTGGTAATGAGATTAAAAATGAACAATAATCACCTGGATATGACAATTGTTTGAAAATAAAAGAAATTATAAATTACCCACAGTGACAGATTCCTTTGTTGTGCTATTGATATTTTACCCACGTAGTTCCAGTGAAATTGTAAAGGGCCTGCTAGCATATACCATTTGTAAGATGAAACAACATAACCAAATATTTACAGATGTATTGTAAAAAGCCATTGAAGTAGCAGTGAATCTTCCAGCAACTGTGTTAACTGGTGGCCTGAGATTGTCACTTACTAGAATTCGTGCTGTCATCCTTGGTTCCATCGAGAGCTCCATCGGGGTGCATTTGCAAGTAGTAGCCTTGCCTGCAATATAACCTGGTCACTATACCCTTGAGCTGGGGATCTGAAAGGCAAACATAGTCATCATAAGCCTCACAAAGTGTCACAGTAGACTTTCTCTTTCATTTCTTGTTTCCTTTTCTCCTTTTATACCAAAGGACATTTTATAAGTAACACCTTTTATTTTGTATCTATCAGACCCCTCTGCATTTTACCAAACCTGGATTCAACTCATCATTGAAGGTGAAGAAAATGCAGTTGTAAGCTGTATTTGACAGCTGCAGAAAATAGTTGAGTTTCAAAAATTAATGCCTGCATTTAAATGATTAAACTAATTCATCATTTAATTATTAGCTAAGTCCCAAAGGAATGAGTTTAACAGTTTAGTATCACTCAGGATGACAGTACAAGAGCTTGCAAACTGGCTTTAAGAAAATTTATTAACTTTTAATATAATTTTCTTTTTACTCACTCTGACAAGTCATCCCCTACTATGAAAAAAATGTATTAAAAATCATATGAATATTTGAGACACATTCTAGAGAAAACCCAGAGGTAGAGAATGTCTCCTTTACATTTCAAGGTTCACCCTAGCTGGCCTAGAAGTGTTCGTGCTGTTTCTCATGAACCACAAAGAGAGGCGAAAGGGGCTGGACTTGCGCAGGACGCCGGCCAGCCTATGTCAGATCAGCCCGAGTCCACAATCCAGACAAAGCAGACCAAGCAAGCAAATAATCTTGCTAATTTATACAATCAAAAAGCAGACTAAAACTATACCATATGGATTTTGATTCTTGGCTAACAGGGGTGCAGGGGTTAAGGTAGAGGGCAGGGACGTGTATTCAAACAATAAGGGGACTCAGGATAATGGATTTCTCATTGGATGATTCAGTGGAAAGATAATCACTCTGATAATGCACAGCTTTAGCTGTAGCTTTGAAAATAAATATTTGCATGTGGTTTTTAAAAGGCCACCTCCACCTCCTGACTAGATTTGAGGTGGGACATCATAATCCTCACCATGGCAACTGGTAACTCTGCAGTTGCTGAATGTGATATGCAAATGTGATCGCACTGTACAAACAGTAGGATACCACAGACCAGTACATCTAGCACCTTGCAAGAGATAGAAAGACTGTGGCCCAGCAAACAGGTGAACACCAAAAATACGCATGTTGAAAATAAACCGTTCAAAACAGATAATCCTTAGCCTTTTGTTTAGTCTTTTAGAATTGAAAACAAATCCCAATATCTGTTTCTATGTGCATCTGATGTAACTAATGATTCGAAAAATCACTCCATTGTACACAGATGTCCTTCAAAGACAGCATATTAAAGAAAATGGTGGAAAACACTGCATGCACACCGCGGCATCACCTCATCAACTAATACTACGTGAGTAAAAATATCAGACTTATGGATGTTTTTAGAAGACTAGGATTTTAGAATCTAAGTGATTATTTGGGTTTTTACTATGTACACCCCTTATTTTGTAGCGTATAACTTTCAAAATCACATCCATCTAAGATGTGCGGTGATTACGGATATTTACAACTGCATCTTTGTCTGCCCATCATCTGATAAGGCTTCATAGGACTAACAATCTCCTAGGACTGAGAACGCCTTTGCCTAGTTTTGCTGCATCACCTTTCTGCTCTTCACTGAAAATAAGTAGCACAGAAAAGAGAGAATGAAAGTAAAAAGGAAGGGAGGACTCTCAATCACCACTAGAACATACAGAGAATTTTAAAGATCGGTGATCTTTTTGAAAACCTTTCTGTTCTAATTCTGTATTTTTCCTACTGTAGCTTCTGGACTTGAATTAAGCAGGTCAGGTAAGGCAGCAAGAAGACATCGACCCCCACCAGCTCCCTTACACTTATACGAGAGAGCCCTACATTTTTGTTAGCAAAAAGACAGGAGCTAAGTGTGGGCCAGGATGAGGAAAGAAGCCCCCTGCACACGCCTAGTGGGAATGTAACACAGTACAGCCATTTGTAAAAGGGTATGGAGGTTTCTCAGAATGTTAAAAATTAAACAGCCATATGGCTCAGCAATCCTACATCTAGGTATGTATGCAAAGAACATGAACTCAGAATCTCTGCTATCTGTATTCCCACGTGTACTGCAGTGTTATTCACAACAGTCACAATATGGAGCAACTCAAGTGCCCACCAACATATGCACAGAAAAATAATGAGAGATATATAGTGGAATAGTATTTGGTCCTTAAAAAGAAAGCAATATTGCCTTTTAAAACACCCATAAACCTCGAGCATATTATGCTCAAAGAGCCCATTTCTGAGAAGGGAGTATGTGAAAAGTGTGAAATTGTGTTTTTGAGCTCTCCTTTAAAGCCAAGGAAACAAATCCAAGTTGACTTGTTTATCTAGTTTCATATTATTTAGTGATTTTGCTTTTAGATATCATAATGGCATCGACCGTGTTGTTCTGAGGTGCCAGGCACTATTCTTACTCTTACACTATTATTAATCCACTGAATTCTCCCTACAACATTGCTTAACAGGAAGCCCATTTTGAAGATAAGGAAATGAAGACACAGAGCAATTAAATAGTTGAACAAAAGGCTCATAACTATTAAGTGTAAAGCCAAGGTATGAACAGGGTCCTACTCACTTAATTACTAAGTACAGGCCTTTATAAATCGAACAACTGACATAAAGCAGCCTCAAAACCTAAAATAAAATGCAAGCCATTCTGCCTTTTAAAAAAAAATAGTCTTTCAAAGATTAACCCAAACACCTCAACCTTCGAGCTGATTCTGTGATCTAAAGCAATAGCATGAAGGCTATAATGGGTGAAACTTCCTGATCTCTTCTAAAAAGAAAACCCCTCCTACTTTGTTACTGGGCCACATTTCCAATAAATCTTTCCCCATGAAATCTTCATCATGATGACAAATGTGCTGCAGGAAGCTTTAACTTCTTCCAGTATCATTTTCATTTCAATCACCCCATTGCCAACTCCAGCCAAAAGTCAGTCCCCGCTGATTTCACAACTGATGCGCAGTACCAGCCCCTTGACACGAACGCCATGCGAGTTATTTTTGTTTCATTCCATTCCACGAGTTGCCCATGTGCTATAGGTGCTCTCTTCACTATCTCCCTCTAGTGCTTCCCTTTTTCTATTGCCACTGCAGTGGACGCCCTTGTGGGCTCTCCTGGCTCGTCTGCCACGTGCACTTTACCTGTGCTGTCCCCTTCTGGCCACTGAGTCACACAGCCCTGGCGGTGCACCCCCACCATGTCTGCCTGCTCTTCTTTTCTGTTGCTTCTACCTCATCCCCTGCAGGTAGTTAACCTGGGTCACTGTGGACTATACAAATATTCCACAATCTCCCCCTTTTTACCTGCCCCCTTAACCTCATTTGCCTCAACTACCTGCCTCTGCCTAGAGATGCCCCCTTACACATCTGTGCATGCACACACACACACACACACACACACACACACACACACACACGTGCGCACGCACACACACACATTTTTGTACAGTCAACTCTTTTACTCCTACTGCTCCATCAGCATTTCCTCTGGGGTGCTTTCCTGACACCCTAGAAAAGGTCATACTCCTCCTTTGAATGTTTTTATGGCAACACTCTTTATAGGTCTGACTTATTTTTTCAACATCGAAATTATTTCATATTGAATATTTTTAATACATGAAAAGACAGGAAACAATACAACTTACACCCACGTACCACCACTGCGATTATAAAGATGTTAGCATTTTGCTTTATAATTCATGGTTTTAATGGCACTTTTTGTGTGTAATTTTACGCTGTCTGTCACCACACTGGACTGTAAGTTTCATGAAGGAAATGTATGATGAAATGTATGATAAATGATGTTGCTCTCCAGTGTAGCTCCAGGATCTGGTTAATTGCAGCAACATGTATTTCTTGAATGAAAACTGCTGAGTAAATTCATCCAGTAATTTTGCATATAGCTGATAAGAGTGAAAACTGGAGCAAACACATAAAGACCAAGGTGGACATCACAGTAAATAATGTCTTAAGAAGGTCATTTTTTGACTAAGCCATTGAACTTTCCAGATTTCTCACTTGAAAATAAATCTTTAGTATTATAAAGTTTTGTGTAATAACATACATGTATATAACATGAGCATGACTATGTGAAAATCACCATCCAAAGGGAAAAATGCATGTAAGATATCATACCAAAATGCCAACTAGAATGGTAGTTTGATGGCTATTGCAATATTCACTGCCCAATACTTAGACTGAAAATTTTTTAAAAGAGCACTTGCTAATTTGATAATGAATGTACAGTTTTTAGTAAAACCTCTTAATGCCTTTTGAAAGAATGACTGGCTGTAACATTTAAACATGCAAATAATATTGTATACATATATGTAAATAACATAAACACACATTACTGTTTTAGATGAACTGGTTGCCCTTAATTTGCAAGGATTCCACTTACTCATTTCTCTTCATGCATAGTCACACAGTCAGAAACCCTTACCATGATCCTCACCTATAGTCAGCATATGTGCACCCTGTCATCTATAGCTTAAAGTCATTCCATTAGATAATTAAAACAAAAGAAAATGAAAAACTTTCCCCCCCAAAAAAGCAAAATTACACAACCCAAAAATCATGGCAAAAGCAAAGCAAAACACAAGAAAATAATTTCAGGAGAAAACAACCACATCAGTTACATGCAGTCAGCAAAGGTCTGTCTGAGCTCGTAGCTGCGCTATGCACAGGAAGACAAAACCCTTCACTTCCCACTCACAGCAAGCCCCACTCCACTCTCCCATGTTCTGGAAAACACGCTGACATGAAGCATTGACAAACGGAATGCAGAAAATCTCTCAAATGTCAGCTGGGCAGAACCCAGAATGGGTGACTGCAATGGACACACATCCTCTGAAGTGAAAGCTTGCAAAGTGGGGTGTCTTTCCCAAGAGTGGGGTGCATGGGAGTGCACCCCAGGGTGTGAGACTCATTATTAGACCTATCCGCTTGCTTGTGAGCTCCTAAGTGAGACAGAAGTTTTGCTAGTATTTAATTGAGTTGGATGGAGTCTTCGGGGTCAAATGACACACTGTGCCCTAAAAGTACCCAAAGAAGCTGGGGCAGCCGGTGATTCTGGGGGGCTGGTTCTCCATCATTGTTCCCAAGGAGTGCCTCGCCAGAGGTGAAGTGAATGTACCTATTAGATTATCTAGTGTAACTAAAGTCTGGGGAGTTTAGGAGGAAAAAATAATCCCACAGAGACAGTCCGGATGGAGGGTGATAGTAGAAAACAAACAACAAACAAACAAAAAATAGTAATAAGCAAAATCTAACACCAAGAAAATAGCAAAGAAAAAGTATCTTCTTCATGGATGGTGTGGGTGAAAAGAAGTACACAAATTAGTGACAACACAGTGGGGACCAGTTCAGACCTCACTAGTCAGCCACTGGAGGTTGAAAATAGGAAAACAATCAGAAATACATCCGCTGTGGTGCAGATGGCGCCTCCTCCTCAGTGAAGAGTAGCCTGGAGATAGAAGACAGTGAAAATGATACGTGTGTGAAACAAACTAACATCAGTGTCTTTTTTCAACTGATGGGGTTGGGTTTGGTGACATCACAGCCCTGGAGGACCAAGGATTTTGATGTTAATGCTGACATAGCCCAAACTCCTCCGACTTCAGCTTCTAATTAAGAGCTGAAGGAGAATAAATATTCCAAGTCCCACACCTATATTTTAGCTAGTCAGGTTAAGAAATTTTTTTCAACTCATAATATTGCTACATTTCTTTATTCTTTTCCAAAACATTGATGCATTTAGAATATGTACTCTGCATGAAAAAAGATGAAAACTTTGTCTTCATTCTCTTTCTCCTTTTTTTTTTTCGTTTTCTAAGTACTATGCATATACACTTTACTAAAAAGGTTTTGAGGACACTCCTTGTGTGAAATTCTGTTCTAACTCTCTCTGATATTAGTTAAAATAGAAATAATGAAAGCCAAAGTGCTTGATATCAAGAACAAAAAGATGTTTCAAAATACATTAGCCTTAACAGTCAGAACTGAAAGAAATGCAGCTTAGTCAATGGCCTTTGGATACAGGAAAAAATACTCAACGTTTTAAATGAAAACAATCACTCTCCTAGAAGTGGGTTGTGAATCAATCCCTGTTGCAAATTGTTTACATGCAATGTGCAGACTGACAAAAGAGAAATCAGCATAACCTTTAGAATGATGGATGTATTTGAAATCACTATTTAAACTGAAAATTGTATAGCATGTTGCGTGTTTTTATGCAGCTAGTATGTTAATGTTTATAAATCACATATACTATGCCTATTTAAACATGACTCTTGATGCTAATTGGTCCTTAAATGTCCCTCCTCTATTAGCGATGGGAAATCGAATGTTTTTTCCAGGGGAAAAAGCAACTTTTGAAAGATACAATTTTTTTTTTGGTAACAGATTTGATTAGATTTTGGCACTCAAAAAGCAACAGAAAATAGTATTGTGAATAACTTACCCAAAGTCATAAATCATCATCTAATCCAATCATAAAAATAAACCATATCAGGATCACGTCTAAGGAGTGAGGGGGAAAAAAGGTGAGTAGAAGCCCAAGTAATATGCTAAACGAAACTTAAGTTCTGTCAAAATTTACTTTACCTTTCTGCTAGTTCCTTAGAATAACATTTTACTTTCTTCAGGGATTGACCCCATGCAGCCTTGAGATCCCTGTCCCCCCAAAATCCTTGTTTCAGTCATTCCAGGGAGTGGCCCAAGCCACCACCCCAACCCAGTGCATTTCCAGATCTAGAAATTGCTGATTCTACAGCCCCGAACAGCACCCACTCTGAGCCCAGGGCCCCCGCCTGTGCACTCCAGGGAAAGAAACTTCCATTAAAAAATAGTTTCTGCCCTCTAGGATCTTTCTATCTATTAAGGGAAGGAGATGATATGTAATATTATCGCTTTCCGCCAACCTATCCTTGTGTTAAATTATTGAGTTTCCATGTTTTTCTGCCCTGCAAATACATTACAAATCCCTTGATAGTTGGTATCATCTATTATTCAAAATAGTCTATCACTGTGCTGACACAAAACCGATGCTCAACAGCTATTGATTGAAATGAATTCATTTTGTTTGTTTTTAAAAGTGTATCTCTATATTCATGTATATATGTGTATGTATATAAATATATATATAGTTATCTGTCACCAAAAAATGTATGTTTCAAAACTGTTCTTTAGACTACACACACACACACACACACACACACACACACACACACACACACACACGTTGTGAATGGTATTCAAGGCAAAATGAACTTTTGGATATCATATTTAAGAACTAGAGGGGCAGAGCATGGTTGAGATAAAGACAAATCTAGATTTTGAAACGGAAACACCAATAAAGTTTAAGCTTTTTTCCAAAACTATTTTGGGCAAAAAATTCCCTCTAGGTAAAATATATTAAGAAAACAACAGTGGGGGCCTCCCTGGTGGCACAAGGGGTTAGGCACAGCACTATGAAGCTATTCAGAGCCACTGCAGCATGCGATTGATTCCCAGCCAGGGAGCTTCCCACATGGCGCAGCAGACCTCTCCTGTCTCCCCGCTGCTCCCCTCAGCAGTGTACTTCAGTAGATCTGCCTGTTCTGCTCCCCACTCTGTCTCTGGTGAATCCTCTCACCCACCACACCTCTGGCCTACCCCCCAGCTTTTATGCATAAATAAATAAATTGTTAAAAAAAAAAAAAGAAAAGAAAGCAATCGTGGATAAAGCCTCTTCTTGGGGAAAATATTTGAGGAGATCAAAAACAGGATCGCAGAAGCAAAGATCCTGCTTAATATGTGACCCTAAGCACCAAGGAACAGAGAATGGAAGCCGAGGACCCCGAGGGCAGGCCTGAGCTCTCTGGGTATTTGCATAAACATTAGGAAGAGTGATGCTGCCAGCTGAGAGGGTAAATTTCCCAGATTGGTAAGCCAATCACCAAGCATTGTATCTGAAATTTCAAAAACTATTGTCACAGAAAGAGTGGAGTCTGCAGGACCTTTATTTGATTACTATCTAAATATTGATTATTTAACTCTAGATATATATTTTGCCAATTGTGTTCCTAATGCCTTTTGCAGATACAAATCTCAAAGGGGTGTTCAAAAACTTGGTGATGTATTTGTAATAAGCACATATCAGTTAATCTATCACTTTACCAGAATATTCCATGTTTATTCAGCTGGTTACTAAATGTTTAAAAATAAATTTCTATTTCCTTATTAAAGGTTTTTTTTTTTTGCATTTTAAAAGGAAAAGGGGGAAAAGAGACATCTGCATAGGCACAGGTGGGCAGAGAACTTACAGCTGTTTCTCCTTTGGAAAGGTGAAGCTTTGTTAGAAGAGATGCCTGCACGCGCACAGATGTGCAGTTTGGGGCAAGAGCTGCTAGGATTTCTTTTATCGAGAAGACCACCACACAGTAGCTATTGCAGACTTCCTTTGGCATGGCTGATCCTGAAAAGGAGCTTCACCTCCTTGAACACTCACAAGTTGCACGTTTAACTTCAATACCTGTTTCAGGACAGATGCAATTGTGCATCACACACACACACACACACACACACACACACACACACACACACACACAGATGCACACACACAATGAAGACGCTTTCACTTTATTGCATAGGTGACCAAATTCATATATTTTAATTTTAACAGGCAGTTCTCTCACATCCTGCTGCTCAACACAAAAACCATTTTGTCCTTACTATAGTAGAAAAGAAAATTGCATATTATAAATATTAATCACGTCTCTATTTTCTTCTTAAGGTTTGAGATTGAATGACTTGGGGAACAAAGGCCCAAGAGTATTATTAACATTTGCTAATATTTTGTAGTCAGAAGCCATAATGAGCAAATTTCAAGGCTGAAAATGTGACTGAACGAGAATATGACAGTCATGAGTCATACACCTCGATCTGAGAGCTCAGTGACTGCACAGAGCCTTTCAAAAAGCCTAAGCGAATTCTACTTTTGACCAAGATAGAGTAACAGGGTAACAGATACACCTTTCACATGAAACAACAAAAACTGACAAACTGAATTTTGCAGACTCTGGACATCAGGACATGAAGGCCTGAGGTCTCTGACCCATGGGAAGAAATGAGGCTGGTGCCTGAGGTTAAAGCCTTGAAGGTTTCAGTACCTGGGGAAGAGAAGAAGCCCCATCCCCATGGACTCTCTATATTGAGAAGATAGAGCTGAGCTTTGCAGGAGACCAAATTTGCAGAGTACTAGAGAGGAAAGAGCTTCAGAGAGAATTCCCAAGGTCTGCAGCATCAACTCGAGTCTTCAGTTGAGTGTTTGCGAGGAACTGTATGTGAGAAAATCATTCTAGGCTGGGGAAACCATCCAAGAGGAATAGGTAACACTGCCTGAAACACACACAGGCCTAAAAGGAGTACCCATTCTGGTTAGTCAGGGCTGGGAAAGCTCATAATCCACAGGGCACTGAGGAGAATGCATATAAAGGAACACATAAGGGCTTTGCTGTCAATACTGACTGAGAGAATCAATTCCAGAACATTTATGCTGAATAGAAGTCATACCTACCCTATGATTGCACAGATAAAATATTCTATAAAATTTAAGTAAATGCATAATAATAAAAACAATGTATGTGACTGTTTGGAGATCATTGAAGACTGGGAGGAGTCTCTCCCAGCAGGAGACTGGGAGAACAAAGGGACACGAGGAAACTTTTAGGGTGAGGGACATATTCATAATCTTCAGTACAATGAATATTTCTGATGTCAAAACCACAACATTGTCCACCTTAAATGTTACAGATTATTTTATGATGATTACACATTAGTAGAGTTATTCAAAATAAAAGACTAGAAAACAATAAAACATGCTAAAAATAATCAAACTCAATTTATATTACTTTAAGGCCAAATAGATTTCAGGGCAAAGAATTTGATGATGAATAATGAAGGATCATTTCACAAAGAGAGAAGGGTTAATTCATTAAGAATTGTATAAAGATCCTGGATGTTTATGTACCTACTGACAGAGCTTCAAATACATGAAGCAAAAACCAACAGAACTTCAAGGAGAAATAGAAAAATCAAAAATTAGTCAGAGATTTGAGCTCTGTTCTCAAAAAATCTATATTATCAATAGACAGGAAATCAGTAAGGATATAGAGAAAAAGCCTAATATTTTGAGTGCTATACATAACATTTAACATGCTCAGTTAAATCACTACAAAGTATGATTCACTTCTTTCAGAAACTAGAAATGGGATTACTGAAATGTAAAGAATTTGAAAACGAACTTCTACTATTTGACTCATTCATAGAATTTCACTGCCAGTCAAACCTACAGCAGGTCAATTTGCTCTCCAGCTGTTATTCCATTATGTGAAATTGAGGATTAGCATGACAGAAAGTATGATGTTAAAGAATCTAGGGCATCTGTTGAAAATAACGTGCATTATTTAATAAAATTTAGCATCAAGAACCTTCAGTAAAAGTTGTTTTTGCAATCCAGATGCATCATGCTGCATTAACTATAAAAACAAGAATTAGGACACATGACTAATCTTATTGACTTTTTAAAGAGAAAGTGTAGAAAAGTAAACTGGTGGTTTTTCAGGAAAATAAGAGTTTTTCCTTTTTCAGTGCACATTTTCTTGTGATCCAGGAAGTATTACCATAAAGGTCTTATCCCAAGAAAAGAATCAGGGCAGTGGCGAAAGTAAGAAAACAACTGCACGTGACGAGGACTGATCCAATCATTCTCCAGAGTTTAGGCTCATGCATTAGTGAAAGAACATTCTGGAACAGGTATAAAACCATTTGCCTGTTCAAATCAAGAATTACAGAGACCTCCACCCAGCGGGCAGAGTGGATTGTGCTAACATGGGAAGGGGAACAATCAAGGCTTTAGAGCAAGTTCCATTCAAGGAAGGGGCAGACATTGGGGTCCGTGCCTTCTAAATTTCTCCCTCAGACATTTGTCTTCAGCTGCTTTCAGCAGAAGATGGGAGTGATAGGAACTCCTGGTACCCAGTTCTGCTTCCTCCAAAGCTCTGGAGCATCAGGGTAAGGAGCAGGAGAGAAGACAAGCACTCCCTCTCAGCAGGCTCCACACACTTTCTACTGAACGTCCCAGAAGTCGCCGTGAAAGTCCCATGGAGGACGATGGAGAACCTGCTCTGAAATGTGGAGCTCAGCTGTGAGCAAGTTCATCTATATAGAAAACCCAGACCTGCTGCTTATTTTAGCACCTCTCAGCATTTTCACTTACGGTGGTTTAAAACAAATGACAATTCCTAACGATTTCGTCAAAGAACTCTTAACAGCACATCAGCCACCAAATCAGAAAATAGAGCTACAGGAATAGATCAAATTGCCCTGGAAAAATAAGTGGAGAAATCCTTCTATTTAAGAATTTTCCAAAGTGAAAACACTCCACTCGTTCAGTTAGCAGACAGTTGTCCGCCATCTTCTCTGTCCCATTCTCTCTGCTGGAGCTGAGAGGGATTTCCAGCAAAGCATACCGCTCTCGATGATCCCCAGCAACAGTCAGTCAACAATCTGACCGGGGTCTTAAAACAACGAGCCACACAAGCAAAAAAGTAATATTCAACAGTGATTATGACAACTGTAAGATAGCAGCTATCAATTTCTGAGTGTATTTGGGGCTAGTCTAAGTACTTTATAGTAACTTATTTAACCGTAAAGCAACTTTTGGAGCAGGTAATATTATTTTCCTTAATTTACCCAGGAGGAAACTGAGGTACCGCAAGGCTTGTGACCTGCCTGAGGCACACGATAAGGGAAGGATGGTGCTGGTGTGGGGGTCCCTGAGGTCTGTTTGAGTAGCTCTCCCAGACTCTGGTTGGGACCCCAGGGTGACCAGATGCACAGAGGTCGTGCAGACGCTCTAGAAGGGCAGTGAGGGGACACTGTCAGGTCAGAGGGCAGTGGCTGGCCCGTGAGCCCTGGCAAACTTTGGTTAGAGAAAGGTGAACCTGGAGATGGTGACGTTTCATTGTTGTCCAATATTTGAGGGACTGTCATGAAAACGGCGGGGGGCGGGAATTACTTTGTTTTGCTTTGGAAGACAGAGATAGGACAAAAAGTAGAGTGACGCCAAGCCTGAACATAAACATCTTCTGGTCACTGCTGTACCCCAAGTCCCTAGAACAGGGCCCTCACCTAGCAGGTGCTCACTAAAGAAACGATGGCCCTGATGAAAGGAGGCAGTGGGGACCCGCATTAGGACACTCAGCTCTCCAGGGACAGAGCTCATCCAAGGGAGGGACTCCTCACCCCGAGGGTGCTGGAGGGGGCTGGATGGTCAGCTGGAAGAGAATCTGCGCCTTTGCAAGCTCTCGGCTTGCTTTGAAAAAAATCTTTTCGCAAGGGGTTAAGTCTCAGCACTATGAAGCTATCGCAGCCACTGCAGCATGAGTTGGATCCCCGGCCAGGGAGCTTCCCACAGGGCACAGCAGACCTCTCCTGTCTCCCCGCTGCTCCCCTCAGCAGTGGACTTCAGTGGATCCGCCTGTTCTGCTCCCCACTCTGTCTCTGGTGAATCCTCTCACCACCCCACACCTCTGGCCTACACCCCAGCTTGTATGCATAAATAAATAAATCTTTTAAAAAATCTTTTATTAGGGGCCTCCCTGGTGGCGCAGCGGGTTAAGCACTGCGCTATGGAGCTGTTGGCAGCAGAGACACAGCAGAGACGCAGCAGAGAGGCAAGTTCGATGCCCAGTTGAGGAGATTCCCACATAGCGCGGCAGGCCTCTCCTGCCTCACCCGCTGCTCCCCTCAGCAGTGTATTTCAGTCTGCCTGTTCTGCACCCCACTGTGTCTCTAATGAACCCTCTCGCTGCCCCAATGCCTCTGGCCTGTACCCCAGCTTGTATGCATAAATAAATAAATCTTTTTAAAAAATCTTTTATCGGAAGTCATAAAATATGAAGAAAAGCAGACTTCATGAAATAAAAAAGTGGAAGTCCATCATCACCCTATGAAAACAACTGGTCTAGGGCTAAACTCCCCCTCCCCTGCAGAGAGTGAACAGCCCAAGTCTGCAAAGCCCCCATCCTTTGGGGGTTGGGGGTGCAGCCTAACAGTTCTGAAGTGAGGGAGTGTGGGGAGCAGGAGGAGGAAAGGAAACTTTCTGACCAAGCTCTTAAAGAAACAGACCTATTTGTTACTAGAGCAAAGGTTTAGAAAGCGGAAACCTATAGAGGTTGAAAAATTGAGGATGTGTGGAGACCTCACCCAGCTGGCTGCGGGTGTGGGCTGCAGGTAAGCCAGGGAGAATTTAAAGGGTGTTTGAGCTACTCAAGTCTGGGAGAAAATGTGCAGTAGATTATGTGTTCAATGTTCATACTTTTTGTATTTTAAGTTTCTTTAAATTTTACTTGACGACACAAATATAGCTACATCTTGTCCTGCCTTACCAGGGAATCTCGCAGGGTGGACATGTTTTCAGGGTGCGGAGTGGGTGGGAGCAAAGGGAGAGGGGCAGCTGGTGGAATCAGGTCTTCCGTCCCTCTTCCCCCTCCTCTTTCCAATGTACACTCAGTCCAAAGTTTTGATTTTATTTCCTTAAATTGGATTTGTGTTTGTGGCCCCGGTGTCTGAGCCATACTTCTGATTTCTAAAAAAAAAGAAAGCATACTCAGCGAAACAAGCCAGAAAGAAAGAGAAAAATATCGAATGGTTTCACTTACAACAGGACTGTAGGGAACCAAATAGGAGAGACACTTGGGGGGGAGGGGAGGGGAGGGTAAGGGCACAAAATGGAGTAGCAAAGGACACAAGGGACCACAGAGATGGATCACGGGTGAATTGGTGGTGGGTTACCCAAGGGGAATACAAAATGTAAAAGACATAAATAACAATAAAATATATATATATATATATATATATATATATATATATATATATTTATATATATATATATAAAGAAAGCAATGCTGGGGAAAGCACCCCTGGGAGAGCGTGTGGGGGCGCACACCCTTGGGAATGGCAGAGAGAGCTTCTGACTCCCAGTCCCCTGGGTCCTATGTGCTCAGATACACCCCACCCACGCCCCTCACTCCCCATTCCCCACCCTGCTCATTGCGTGAGGTCCCTCTGCTCAAAAGCCTTTCTGACTGGTAGCCCGTCCTGGACAAGCTCCTGAAAGGCAGCACACTGACCTGGAGAAGAACCAGAGAAGGAGCAGAAAGACACAGTCTGGAAGACTAAAGTCAGACCTCAGAGAGCCTGGTCTCAATAGAGGAAGAAGCAAAATGAAAAATAGCACTTTAACCCCCTCCACTCAAAAACAGTGCTGCTCTGTGCTTACCCATACCTGCTCTTTTCCTGTATAGTGAATAAAGGATCCGCCATTTTTTCCAGTTTTGAAATCCGGGTCCAGTCCTTCAGCACACATGGGTGGAAACAAATGAAAAACTGTACCAAAGGCCTTTTAAGACCCAAATCTACATGTAAGTCTAAGGTGTTTTCGCTCTCAAGGAATTTGCAGCATCACGTTGGATTGGCTAAAAAACAAACTGCCAATAATAAGAGAATACAAATCCATGGACAGAATGCCACTGGCCAAAGGAGGTGGCAGGTGTGTAACAATAACTGAGAAATGAGCAGCACAGATATAAATACTGAGAGCTGGTCGGATGTGAGCAGAGTCATAGAGGAGTGGGCTGGGAGGCGCTCACTAGGTCAGGGGGTGTCGTCCTGGGGGAAGTGTCTTCTGAAGACAATCTGGCCAACAGTTTGGGGATGGAAGGTTATGGGTGATGGTAGGTGATGCTGATGGCACCTGTGGCAGCTCCAGGTACACGGGAAACTCAGGCTAAGCAGGTGGCACATAGAACAGGGGAGTAGTAGGCACATTTTGCCTGCTTTTTTCCTTCATTGAGAAGTGATGTGATGAGATGACATTTTCGAGAACACTGCAAACTATTCCTCTACACACAGGGAGTGCTGAGTAAAATAAGTCTTTCCAATTTAACCTGAAAACGCACTTGATTGTGCTTCTAAATTTGCAAACCCCAAATATGAAGTTCTTTCACAGAGAACATTAGCCTGTGTGTCTGTGAGCGTGGGTGTGTGCTGGGACTTCACGGCTGTTGTAGTTTAGAACTGGAAGGCTTTAAGTGACCTTCAGTGATTCAAGATCATTTCTACTCTTATTTTCACAGGGGATTAATTTAAATAACTTTTAAAACTTTTGTGAAGGGAGACTAGTCACAAGATCATTAATGGAAAAATAAAAAGCTTTAAGTTCCTATCAACCTTATTCTGAAGTGTGCTCAGGCAGTTAAACACACGAGTAGTCCCCTGATGGACTCAAAGGCAGGCAACTCTAAGGTCCACATGCTCTCAAAATCACCTTCTGATAAAAAAAAAAGCAAGACAAAAGGCACTTCTTAAAAGATACGTTTCTGCTTATGTAAAGAGTGTATTTCTTACTTATGTAAAGAGAGGCTTCAAAGGGAGTATCAATAAAAAAAAATTCATGGTGACTGATTTGGAGGCAAACTGGCTTCTTTTCAAAGAAGTATTTGTGGATACAGATGAGAAAAACCTGAGCTGCTGATTCCATCTCCTTGGAGAGCTGCTATTTTTTCACATACGAACATATTGAAGAAATGAATTTGATGTCAATTTTGTGTCTCAACCTAAGTACTTTTCCAGATTTGAGAGTTGAAGGAATTGAGGAGCTGAATCCCCAAATTTAATCATGGGAAGCAGAAAAAAGAGAAAAGACATTCCTGAGTACGTTTCTAAAATCACATTTGAAGAAATCCATCTGTTTCCCTATTAGGCAACACATTGGAAACCACTGGTCAAAAGTAAAATGTCAAATTGATATCTTATCAGATAGAAGATTATATGCTTCTTTGGTCTAGAAACTTTCAGTGCATATGATCTATTTCAGTCTCTAGCTTAAACCACGTGATACATGAAGACAGCTTATATCCGAGAAGACAAACTCGTCTCTCTACTGCTGCCCAGTTACTAGGAGAAGGACTTGATTCTAGATCCTACATATTTGGAACTCAGAAAGTGCCCTTGCTCTGTGGTACTGCTTTGCCCACACATATTTATCACACACACATTTATTACACACCATTTCCTCTTTCTCTACACTTGCAAAAACATTGCCCTACACCCAGACTCCCCCAAAACATCCCCCCTTGAATTCAAAGTTCTCTGAGACTCCCTGTGAGGAAATTGTCTTTGCTACCTTGGTCTGGATAGCTTATGAATCCATCTTTGTTGCGTTTTAAAACTCAAATTACTGAGATAATACAAAACAGAAGAGAAACAAACTCCTCCATAGTGAAAATGTTATAGCTAAGTTTTTAAATAAATCTTCACTTCCGCCAAGGCCTGAACACAATTTAGTGCTGACATGCAGATTGCAGAGCCTGCCCTTCTGGAACATTCTTCTGTCGTGGCTGCTTTCTAGCCTCATCAGCTGACATCTGTGGGTTACCAATAAGTTCCACTTGCAAAAACACATGCCCTGGCTCACCCAAGAAAAGACTGCTCTTGTGAAATGGGTTGATGTCTACGAGGACTCCACTGGGACCACTTTGGGCTCTGCGCTGCACTACAGGGAGTCTACTTGGTGAGGCTGTTCATTTAATCTCTCCATTAAAGTGAGGCTGGAGTTTGTACAATCTTCTTAGAGAGGCAAAACTGTAAACACAGCTATGACTAAAATATGAACCCTCGGCTCTCAGAGAGGGCAGCACAAAATAGTTGATAATAATAACGTACGCTATAACAATAGTGCTCTATTCTCATGCAGCCTGGGCCGGGACAAAGTGTTCCCAGCCAGAAAATAGTTTATGCTTCTGTCCATTCAGGAGAGCTGACCAGACACAGGCACCTGGCACTGTGCCCCGCCCCGGCCACACCACGCACGGCCAAGCACGCCAGCCCAGAGGTCTCTCTGCTCAGATTCTGCAGGAAGGACTCCAAAAGGATGGGGTCTGGGTAGAGGGAAAACGCCAACACTGGGGGCAAAGGTGGACCAGTTAGTCCCTGTGACATTGGTGCTTTCTGGAACCCAAACTTGTCTGTGAGAAGACCAGTGGGGCAGCGTCCACCCACCCAGGCAGAGACGCTAACAAATGTCATCCCGGTGGGAGGACCATATCCGCCATTAGGCGAGGCGAAGTAGAGGCTCAAGTTCCCTCCTTCTCTGCCATTTTCATTGCTCCTCTCACAGGACTTAGACTTGGAATCCCTAGTTTCTGAATCGTTGCTGAAATTGGAAATAATCCTTCAGGCCACACCAACCATTGTGCAGAAGATTCCCTCCACCCCAGTTCCTCTTCTTCTGAGAGAACCCCCCAAGGCACACAGTCCAAATGCCTGACCCTACCATGACTGTGGATCAGCCCTTCCCTGAGTGTGTAGAAAGTACCCTGATTCTCGATGCTCCCCACAGGCGGGTGCCTTGCCTGCCGGCATTCAGATAAGAGCACCCCAAGGGGGCATTTTGCAGCTGCTTCCTTCCAAACAGCCACCTCATGCCAGGATACACAGGAGGCATCCTTGTCGCTCCTCGTCTGCACCTCCCCCACTGAGAAGAGCCCTCGCGTTCTGCCTCATGTCCTCCCAGATGAGAAGCAGTGGTGACGGGCTCAGCCACCAGCCCGGGGTGATGCCACCAGGTCGCTATTACTCAGCGCATGTCAAACAGTGCCCTAAGAATTTGATAAGCGTGACGAGGCATCCCCCTTAGCAAAACCTACAAATCAAACTGGCATTCCTCTAATTTTATTTATTTACGTACCTATGTGTAATGTGAGACGCCATCAAATATAAAGTTGGAAATGTTCACACAGTGAGCTGTACACCTAGGTTATGAGTCTTTTCCTGGAAGCTGCTGGAAGTAGTAGTAAATAATTGTAGACTTTACATTTAATCCTCCAGTCGCAGATAAATCTTCTGATCAGTACTTCCGGGGGCGTAAGAGAAATAGGGGAAGAAGATAAGGGACGAAAGCTTTATGCATGCGTGCAGAGAGCCAGACTGCTATGTCAGAGGCAAAGAGATGGAGACAGAGCCCCCAAAAGTAAAGTTGCCCAGTTATTTGATAGGGCTTAGAGAATAAGTGTTAATAGTGATGACTAAAGTTTAACATACGTAGGGTATGCACAAGCGAGAGAAGACAATAACGGGAATGGATAGCTCAGAGTGGCTATAAACAAGCAAAGGGAACAAGTTCTGTTTTACATGTCTTTGCTTCTCCAAGAAATCTGTACTTTATTCTAACTCATATTTCTCCCCTCAGGAAAAGAAAAAGAAAACTTCCCCTATTTTGCAAAGGCTTTTGATAAGGAGATTTTCACTGAATTTGTATTTGTATGTTCTTTAAGAAGTGTTTTAGAAACAAAGGAAAAGCGCCCTCACCCTTATTATTTACCTTTTAGCCACATATATTATTTGGGCATCAGAAAAGCCTTAGTACAGCGAATTAAGATCAAGACATGCTTAACTTGATAATTCTCTGAACAGCAGAGAGGAAGTGCCTCTGCCTTACAATTATGTGGGCCATTGAGCACCGGGAGGGAAAGGGATTCAACTTGTTATGACTCACCACCATGCCCCCCAAATGCCCCGAGCCCAGTGCTGTCTGGTCCAAGGCAAAATGAATTTGCAGAAAACATAGAAGCAGTTTGTCCCTGAATCCTTGAAATCTCCAGGAACTGGACTTGGGCTTCTGCAGTGGGCTGGCCTCACTGCTGCCGGGGGAGCCAGCTGAGCTCACTCGTTCATGGGGAGCTAGCTAAGCTCGCGTGTCATGGCTGTGTGGTTTGAGGGGAGCCTTGGTCTCTAAAATCTCTCTGAAAAAGGGCACCTAGAAATACCTGCCACCGCTCACCCCAGCATGCTGTCTGCAGGTGCCGCCTCATGTGGAAGGAGTGAGGAGCAACAAAGGGAGCGAGCGGAGAGTCTTGGGGGGTCCGGCGGCTGAGACCAGAGAGGGTTTCAGAATGGGGGGCTGGCAGGTGACGCAAGGACAGCAGGAGCGGCAGGGTGCTGAAAGCACTGCCCTGGGATGACGCGCGCATGGAAAGCACCATCCCCGAGAGCTTGCGGGCCGCCACGCAGCCGTGCAGTGGGCGTCGCGAGGCCGCGGAGACGACGGGGCGGTCTGGCGGGGCTTTGTCTCTGGCGTGGCCTCCGCTGTTTCAAGCCAGTTTCGGCCTCTTCCAGTGTCTGCGCCACCATCGCCTGTCCCTCCGCACCTGCTGCCCCGAGCCTCCCCGCCTGCGCCCAGAGCAGCCTGAAGCGGGCTGCAATGCTCCCTCCTCGGCGACGACCCTGCGTGACAACCCCGCGCCTGGCGGGTGACTCGGTGTCTGGGGGGCCTTGCTGCGCCCAGGGAAATGGTTCGCTCGCCAAGTCCGCTTCCCTCCCTGACACGGGAACGGGTCTCCTCTTAAGGCAGAGGGGCCTCTGCAGAGGGGAAGCGCATTACTGCGAGGTGGTGAGGGCACCCCGGGGGTGTGGGTGGGTCCAGTGGAGTCCCAGAGCCATGACAAGGGAAGCGCGAGGGAGCAGTCACCCCACTGCCTCAGCATGGCTGGCTCTGAGGCGAGGGCCACGGCCATGTGTCCAGGAACCCGGTGGCTTCTAGAAACTGGTCAAGGGAAAGAAATGGAGTCTCCTCTGGAGCTCCAGAAAGGAATGGGACATGACTGACACCTCGATTTAGCCCAGTGAAGCCTCATGTCAGAATCGAACCTGCGGAACAAGATAACACGTTTGCGCCGCCTGAAGCCTTGGGCTCTGCGGTGCTTTGCTGCGGCAGCGACAAGGAGCTGGCGGCCTCGCGCCACCCGTCAGCTCTGGGGCTCGCAGGAGCGGGGCCCCGTGCTCAGGAATATTTGGGAACACCCCGGCCTCCCTCGGTCTTTCCTGTCCCTTTTTATTTTTTATTAAAATATTTTATTTATTTTTGTTACTCATATCTTTTACATTATTGGGTGAACCCCAGAGGTTCCCCACCACCTGTTCACCCGTGGAGCCATCACCATAGTCCCCCGTGCTCCCCTCTTCCCCCCTCTTGAGCCCCCCCCTCCCCTCCTTCCCTGCTGAATGTCGCATTCTTATTTGGCTCCTCTATATTCCTGTTACAAGTGAAACCATTCGATAATTTTCTCTTTCCTTCTGGCTTATTTCACTGTCCCTTTTTAAAGCATGTTGGGGGGGGGGATGTGGAAAGATATTTGAGAAAGCGACAACAAGCCCAGGCTTCCTTTGTGTGTGGAGTTTCCCCACGGAGTTTGAAAGTCGCTTTCACGCTCCTTCACGCGCTTGAGCCCTGCTAAGCAGCGCCCCCTCAGACTGGGCTCTGTCCACATCGTGAGCAAAGATCTGAAGGCGATGCGGGCAGTGGCGATGGCTGGGAGAGTGGAAAGAGGACTCTTGCCGGCCGGCACTGCTTGGGGAAGCTGAAGAAACAGCCCCGGGCGGGGCTGTGGCTGCCACAGCAGTGGGGACAGAGAGCATCTCGGGGATTCCCTCTCTGTGCGGTGGACCCCACACACTTCAGGGGACTTCGGACTCGCCCTGCCGGGAAGTGGCCACACTCACTCTCTCCGGCTACCAACGCAAGACGCTCCTGGGCATGGCCAACCCCAGCCTCGCGTGCCCCTTTGGCAGGTTTTATTCAATTCAGAGCGGCTATCAGTTAGGGAATTAAGCTTTTCAAATTCCCTATGTGGTCTTAGATATTTAATACATTTCTCTTCACTTTAAGGTTAAAAGAAAGACAGAAAAACAAGGAAGGAAGACCTGTCCATGGTGACAATGTCAGGGGCAGGGACAGTCGCCTTCCTAGACCACTCACCCTTCACTGGGCACTTCCAGCACAACAGCCTCACTGAGAAACTAGCACGGGAAAAGAAAAAAATGTATCTCTTACCTTAAAACAACAAAGTAAAATAGAGGATCAAAACTTTCTCCCCTCATAGACCATGTGAAGAATGGAATTTCAGGGTGGAAATGTCTTTGAGTCATTAAACCTGAACTACTTCTTTACTGTGTCTTTGCAAATTCAACTTTGATTCAGTATTAATGTCTATTGGTGGATTTCCTTAAATTGGGCTCTAAATGTGTGCCTCCTTTCATCATAATTTTGATGTGGTGTTTGTGCAGAGATCTTAGACAGCTGATCTTCCAGTGACTGCTTAAATATGATGGTATCTAGGACAGCCACTAAGTTATAGTGTAATGAATTTACACACTTCAGGTGGACAATGGAATAACAAATAAATATTCTTGACACATCAAAAGAATATAAGAAAACAAAAAAAGGAATATAAGATAGATTGGACAACAGAAAACAAATGTTACGGTGATACAATTAAATACTACATCAATAATTTCATTAACATAAAGATTGCTTAAAGTTCAAGTCAGAGATTGTCAGTATAGATTTAAAAAAAAAAACAAGGAAAATCATGTGTATAAGATGTGCATTAATTATAAGGATATAGAAAAGTTTAAGGCACGAAAAGTAGTTACTATGCAAATGCTAAACAAAAAAAAAGCTGGGGTAATTATACTAATAGCAAACACAATTAATATAAAAAAATGCAAGACATTATGATTAAAGGGTTATCTACAGTGACGTACAATGACTTTTGTTTTGACATATAGAAAATAAAGGCAAAAGCTGACAGATCTAAAGGAGATGTAGAAAAATCCACAATCATATTGAAGATTTTTAACACAGCTGTCTTAGTAACTGGCAAAAGTAGACATGCAAATCAATTTTTAAAAGAGAAAATTTAAGCTATGTAATTAACAAACCCTAGGTAATTGATATACAGAAAATGTTGCATGCACCTGGCAACCGAAAAAAATTATCATTTTGTTTTCAATCCACACATTTCATTTGTTCTCTCATTATGGTGGATTTAGCCTAGAAATTTAGTGATTTATTATTATCAAACAATAACTAGACGGTCCCTGAATATTTGAAAATTAAGCAAGGTCTTCCAAATAACCATGAGTAAAACAAGAAATCACATAGGAATTAGAAAATATTTTATGACATGAAAATTAAAGGACAGTGCAGCACAACTTGTGCAGGGCAGCTAAGGTAAGTGCTCTCAGGCACTGTGCTTCTAGGTGAATTTACGTCCTCACGCCCATGCTTACATTCATGAAAGGCCTGAGGCTGGTGAACTTGTACTTGATACTAGCAAGAAGTTTAAAAAATGTAAAGCTTATCTAAAGAAAACTGAAGGAAACAATAAAAATTAAGAACAGAAATGATGGCCTGCCGGGTGGCACAACAGGTTAAGTGGCAGCACTATGAAGCTATCCAAAACCACTGCAGCGGAATCCAATCGCCCACCAGGGGCCATGACACAGCAGGCCTCTCCTGCCTCGCCCGCTGCTCCCCTCAGCAGTGTATTTCAGTGGATCTGCCCGTTCTGCTTCCCACTGTGTCTCTGGTGAATCCTCTCACCCCCCACACCTCTGGCCTACACCCAGCTCGTATGCATAAATAAATAAATCTTAAAAAAAAAAGAAATGAATAAAACACAAGGGTAGAGAGTGGGGGGGAGCACAGGGGGCAAGGCACAATATGCTGAGGTGGAGGATTATGGTTACGTTGGCAGTGGGCCTGCTGTAGTGACATACACCTGGAGAGGTATGAGCCTATGCCCTTAAAATACACGCAGTGTTCTAAACCAGTGTTGCCTCAATTAAAAGTAAGACCATATTTAAATAATAAAATAATACATTTTAAATAAAATTGGAATACAGAGAATAGAAATAAATCAACTAAGCTGGAAGTGACGTCTTTGAACAAACTAATAAAATGCATTATGCATTAATAAAACAAAATAAAATAAAGCAAGAAAATGAGAAGAGGTACAAATGCTCACTATCAGGATAAAGTGGAACTTGGCTACAGGTGTTATAAAGTACGACCAGATAGAACATTAATGAACCTTTAAACATAATGTTGAACGAAAGAAGCCAGACTCAAAAGGCACATTCTGTATGATCTAATTTATAAAAAGTGCTGAAACAGGCAAAACTAAAACATTGTATTATAAGCAAAGACAGTGCCTAACTTTGGGGTTCAGTGTTTGGAAGGGCATGTGAGTGGGACTCTGGGGGCACCATGTTATTCTTGGTCTAGGCAGTCTTTATACAAGTGCATTCATCCTGTGACAGAGAATTCAACTGCACGAATTCTGCACTTTTGAATGTGCACATTATATTTCAATAGAATGTTTCTTATTTTAAAAATGAGATAGCATTTTTAATATAATAACTGCTATAAAATTTCAGAAAAAAATCAGGCTACATATTTAACATCTTCAATATATAGGTCAGTTCATCAGTTCTCTGAAGTGTTTCCCTCTAGGAATGCTTTACATCTTCGACTGCAATGTTACATGAGAAATACTGAGAGGCTTTTCTAATTAACAGGAAAAAAAATAAATGTCGTTTTTACAAATGAAACATCGGGATGAACAAAAAGAAAAATAATGTCTCCCCAAAGTTGGGGGAGAAATTTTTTCCTCTTAGGTTGTCTCCTGGATATTCTAGTTGTGGGGCGCGGCGTGGTTTTGGCCGCCATTACAAGATGGCGCCTGGAGCGCGGCGTGGTCTCGGCCGCCATTACAAGATGGCGCCTGAAAAAAGAGGGTGTGGGCTGAGGAGGCCGGACTAGAGACCGCAGTCAGTTCCACCCACCTGCATGCTGTTCACATGCCAGGTGAGGGTTCGGTGGAGTGAGCGCGTGATC